>ML685864.1:3649816-3673837 GCA_007922175.1 Pelusios castaneus
AATAAATGAAGTTTTTCATGTTTGAAATTTACTGTGAATTTTTCAACACAAAACTGCATTTTGTGTTGATGGGACTGACAGAGATGAGGAGAGGGGGCAATGCCCCCCCCCACCTTTTTTTCCCCACTGGAAAAAATAGGGCTGGTAGCAACTACAAATAGTGGAGGGGTCACGGAGGAGCGGGGGAGAGTTCCCCACAGAAATTAAATGAAAGATTTCTTAAATCTTTGAAATTTTTCATCCAAAAGCAAAGACGCTTAACCAGCATGCAAACGTCTAACGTCCAAAACCCACATTTAACCAGAGTCCAAAAGCCACATTTTCACTGAAGAACTAAATACAGACCAGCCAGCTCTGCTCAGCACAAAAATTGTGGTGTAGGAACAGAGTGATCAAAGCAGAGGTGCACAGTCACAGTCAGATCATGGGAGACTCCAGTAGAAACAAGTGACCGGCCTCTCACCTGGCAGGTAAAGGATGCTATGGTTCTGTGTGCCACCTCTGGGTGGGGTTTTCAGGCTGATGCGAAAAGCTGGTGGGGTAAGTCAGCAGCATCTATAGACTAATGGACTCAGAGAGGAGATTTGCCTCAAGGGTTGAATGTTTATCACCAGAAATCAAAGAAAATGAATGTAAGCAATGTCCATGGGGGGAGGGCCAGAATCATTCCTGCTAAAACAGAGAGCCCAGCCTTTCTGGGAGCTGTCAGGGGCCAATACAGCCTCTGTGCTGGGACTGAAGAGCCCTAATACTCTCCGAACATGGGATCCTGCCTGATGGATGTAGAATCGCCAGGTCGCTAGACCTTCCTGCCCCAAACCCAACTCGCCCAGCCCTAACACAACCCTGATGTCAGAGACTGGGACATGGATGGGCAGGCCTAGTGGTTAGAGCAGGAGTTGGGCATAACAAAGTGGATCCTGGGGTCATAGCCAGAATGGAAGGCCAGACGCCTGAGCCATGGATCAGAGCTGAAGCCAGGAATCGGAGCCAAGGGACAGAGGTGGATTACCTGAGGGGGGAATGGCTGGATCCAGGTCAGGAATAGGCCTGTGTCCAAGGCACGAGCCGGGCTGGGAAGTAGCAGGAGCCATCACAGCCAGGGGCAAATGCTTTGATCAGCTGCCACAGTGTCGCCTGGCTTCTGAGAGCTGTTCTGCTTACTCTTCCCACCAGTCAGGCTATGTGGGCTGCTGGCCAGCTGCACTCGTTAGGTTGCCGAGATTCTGGCTTTTCAGCAGACACCTACTCCTTCCAGGAGAGCCCCTTAGACTGGGGCCCATTGGGGGAGGTAGAACATAGGTGACTGCACCAATTCTGCACCTCGCAGAGAGAATCATCTTTGCTGGGGTTATTCCCCAGAGGCTCTTCTGTTACCCTACAGCCCCTCTGCATCACAGGCACAAAGAGACCATGAGGCAGCAATCAAATCGGGCCCAAAGAGAGCTGGAGTTAGCCCCTCAATTACCAGAACCAGGCTGTGCACCGGCCCACTGTCACCAGGGCAAAGAGAACAACTGGAAAGGGAAAAATAATGAGGCCTTGAGGACGTCTCCCAGGCAAACAGTCTGTGTTTGTTTATTTGTTTGTTTAAAAAAAAAAAAAGTCCATCTGAGCAAAGGAGGAGCAATTAAAACGTGTCCCGTCACTTGAGCAAACTAAAGACAAAAATCGCAAACTACGAAGAGGCCAAAAACGAAGCCCTTATCTTGACATGAAAATATTATTCAGAATCTCTACGGATTGTTTTGTTAATCTCCAGAATGAATGATCAAATAGTGAGTGATCCTTCCTCGGCTGCCAATATTTTTAACAGGCATCTTAGTCAATGTTAGCACAGCTGTCCTTTCAACTCAACTCTTGTGATGACTCATGCTTGGATTCAGAGGTTTCCCAAGGTTTATCTGCTCTCTTAATGCTCTTTGGTGGATGTGTCTTTGTGTCCTGTAGCAGGAGAATGCTGTCCAAAACACAACCCCTCTGGGTAATAAAAAGGACACACACCATGAAAGGCGTTGAGGATGAGCAGGGTCAGTTCATGCTCCAGTAGGTCTATATTTATAGAGAACATTTGGAATCCAACAATTCTCCAGCTACTGCTCCAGCCTTACTCATAGCTAGTTCACATCACCTGTTTCCCCTCTTAGTCGACATTTCCAAGAACACGGGCTTCCTGACCTGCCTTCGGAAAATTAAGTCAAGTCAAGTCTTTGGAGTCACAAGAAAACAGTTGCCTGCAGAGCACTGGGAAAGTGTCAATAGCCAAGGCAAACAAAGAAGAGAAGGGAAAATCCCGAATGTACACGAGGCATGATCCTGGTGAAAGAAAGAGATAAAACAATTTGTGTTTTTTTAGGAAGCTCATTTCTCTTTTACTCAACATTATCTTCTTCATTTTGGCCTCATGCTTAATGGGATTCAGTAGCAAGGGAGGGGAGAAGGAAAAGCAATAAAATAAAGGATGCAGTCTCCAGCTGAAATAGTGGTGCTAGGCCCAAAGTCAGAAGATAACGTGGGAAAAGTTTTGTTTAACTCGGTGAAGCTGTTCCTTTCTTCCAGTCCAGTCTACTAGCTCCACCTAAGAATGGAGCAATCTCTGCCTGAACAGTCCAGTTCTGGAATCTCTGGTAGCTAGAAATACCTCCAAGCCTATTAAACCCTGAAAACAAAATAAACATTTTGTCCTCCTTTCGTGGAATCCTGTCAAACACTTCTTAGGTCAACTAGTCCATTTGCCTGCCCATGTCAGATTGAGCTCTAGAATGTAGCCTCCAGGGCTTTGTCAAACCAACTTTGAAATGCCTTAAGCAATGAGAAGTTCTGCCACTTTCCTGGAAAGTCTATTCCCAAATCTTTTTTTATGTGTTCGGACCCTACATTCTCTCCTTAACAATAATGCACCATAAATTAAAGAGACAAGTGAGTAATGTAATATCTTTTATCACCCCGACTCTCTGAAATCCTGGACCAACACAACTATGATGACACTGAATATCCATCCATTAATAGTGTATACAAGTACCTTTGCAATATACAGGTAAGAATTAGCTTTTTGCTTCTGCATTTCTCCAGGGACTTAGGCTATTCAACGAGTCGTATATTAGGAAATGCATTTCATAGGAAAGAATGCCTGTAGTGCCATGGATAGATGCCTTTTTAGTAAAAAGATATTGGCTGTTGTAATTGGTACATTCCTTAGGTAGGGCTATTTGCCCTAGAATTTTAAACTGCCTGTTTTAGGATTCTATACTTGCATCAATGTATTATTGGAGTGTGATTATAGGTTTCCTATAAATCCTATCTAATCCAACGAAGCAATTAGTTCTGTGCTTAATGTTAGGCATGTAAATAGTCAATATATGACTTGAATTACTCAGGTCCTTAAAATCAGTATGTGCTTACGGCTATGTCTACACTACCACTTAGGTCCATTCAACTTATGTTGCTCAGGGTGTGAAAAAAACATCCCGAGTGACATAAATTACACCTACCTAAGCACCGGTGTGGACAGCACTGTGTCAGGGGGAGAGCTCCTCCTTTCGGGATAGCGCCACTACACGAGAGAACTTACGGAGATATAGCTGCATTACTACAGCTGTTTGGTTCCCTAGTGTAGACACAGAGTCTGAGTTTCTGAATCAGGACCAAAAAAATCTCACTTGACTCAGGGCCAGACACAACACCTGTTTGATCAGGACCGAGATAGACGGATATCAAACAGAGCAACAGATGTGCTCTGTATTCACCATCTTATCAATGAAACATACTTAAGTCTGCCCTTTGGAAGGTCTCCTCCTCCTTTGAACCAGATACTGCCATTGAGAACACATTCACTCCGCTATCTCGTTGGCTCCCACATTAAGCTAACGGCTCATTGCACATCCTTTGCAGGCTAAGCTTTCTGGGATTGATTAATAAGTATTTTGCACATAATAGTTGCCTGCCTGGCCAGCTGTTTAGTATTCATTAATAACTGGCCTTCAAGGAAAGATTTGGCAGTTCCAGGCCTGGAACACGCTCATGAAAATAAAGCTCACATTAGTAATCATCGGTTTTTTCAGGCGCTATGGATGGTGGAAGGATTGTGTTTTGCTCACAGAGATACTGATTCTCAGTTAGCTGACAGCCATCCAAACCAAGGATAAATAGGGTGGGATCCTACCAAAGGATCGAGGAATCGAGGGGACAGCTAGCTAAATGCAACACAAACAAGAAAACACGGCAGACGTTAGTCTTTCCAGCATTTTGAAAGGGCTGGTTCTTTCCACAGTCGGGGGAAAAAAAAACAGATTTACTAAAGAGTGTGACATAACTTGTTTGCACAGCATTTGAAGACGTTTATTTTATTACCTATGCTACCTCCATGTGAGCCCCCAGAGCCTGCTCCAGAGAGCTTGGGAAGAACACGTGCAGTATGGAAAAGAAATAAAAAGCAGTGTGAAGCTGGATGGCACAGCTGAGTGAAAGGAAAAAAACACCAGATGCAACCTGGTTGTGTGTAAATAATATGGACTGATGGGCGGGGGAGGAGGGGAGGGCAGTGGAAGAAATATGGTTCTAGCACTTATGTTCAATGTCATTTGCCCACTGGGTATAATTGACATTGAGGCGGGGCAGCTACAAACTCTGTTCCTCATTATTAATATGGGCATGATTGCTGGCAGACTGAGGTACCACCGTGAATGCCCATCTGTTTGCATACTCCAGTTCTCCAAGGCCTGCTTGTGAATGAAGGGTCATCCTTAATTAGGGTTACCAGGCGCCCGGCAAAAGGAGGACATGTCCTCCTTTCTATCTTCACGTTCTCCGTCTGGCCGGCATTTTAAAAATATGTGATTTTGTCCGGCTTTTTACTTATGATTCAAATTTCAGTTTTTTATATGAAGCTACAGTATATGCTCACGTATTAGCCGAGAATTTTAGGGTCCAAAAAAAGGGCCTGAAAAGCTGGGGTCAGCTATTCCGCAGATCACAGCCAAAACCGGGGTGGAATGCTGCGTTCCGGTGTGTTCGGTGCAGGGGCCCAGCAAAGCGGCAGACTTGGGCAGGACGGTTCCGCCCTATCCTGCTGTGGCCGGGCTGGGGAGTTTCAAACCTCCCGCTCTGAGCATGCTCAAACAGAGCATGCTCAGGGCCGAAGGGGCCTGGCCCAGGAGCAGCTCTGCCGGCCACCGCTGCAGCTCTGGACCTCTGGCCAGGTAAGAGGGTCTGGGAAGGGGCCATGGGGGAGCAGAGGAGCCAGGAAGGGGCTACGGGGGTGGGGCGGGCAGATATTAATACTACATTTTCTCCATGTCCTCCTTCTCGTACTTCCCTGTCCTCCTTTCCATGCTTTGGTATCTGGTAACCCTATCCTTAATAGGACAGAAGGAGGGAGCATTAGGGAAAGCTTTTCAGAAATTGATTTTCAAATCAAGGACAGGTTAAGGCATAAACACTGCAGGTCTAGGGCCAAGGTCCCACAGTCAAATGAGATCTGGATCTTCCTGTTAATTGAAACAATGACAACAAATGACTTTTCAAAAGTCTCTCTCACTTTCAGTGTTACTCAGGTACCTAAGTCACTTAGGCTTTTGCAAATGTTATCCTTTGTCCCCAAAACTCATGGTAGCAAAGGAAAAATTGAAAACATTGACCCATGTGTAACTGATGCCTACCTGAGTCTGAAAAGAGCCTGAAACAATAAATCCAAGAGGCACGAACTGCCCTATGAATCTGAAATTGGCTGCCTGTCCAAGGATTGGGATAGGGTCTAAGCGGCCTGTATGGGTTGTGCCTAAGTCTCCCACTGCCTTAATTTTACTCTATTTCAAGGAATTCAAAAAAATGACTTCAATAAAAATTCTCACTGGCTACTAATTAAATATTGTGCTTGACCAGAGGGGGCTGAGTGGGGAAAGGTATGGATTTCCCTGCCCAAAGATTCTTCCCCCTTTTAGGGATGCTGAAAAACCAATCCAACCAGAAATTACTTTTATCATTCCTTGCTCATTAATGCATCCCCCATTCAGGTGGTTTTTCCACATCCTACCTACCTCCATCTCACTTAAGCTCACAAAATATCGGTCTTCAGCACAAGAATGAATCCTGCTCCCCTGGCACAAAAAAAGGGTAATGGTAGCTTTGCTAGAGTTTTCAAGATGTGCATTGACCATCAGAGTTCCAACTAACACACGTCTGTCCCCATGGCTCTGACCTTGAAGTATCCCTCTTAGTCACTAGCTTTGACTGAAAATCAGAATGTTGGTCCTGGGGAAAATTCCTGAGACTTGGTCATGTCTCAAAATAGAATGAAAAGTCAAAATCTTGAACCAATCATTTCAACCATTTATATATTAATGTTTCAGCTTTTCGGTTAGATTAAGTAACAAACATCAAAGTGATCATGTCACAATGATACCTTGTGGTTGAAAAAAAATGAGACAATTTCTATGAAATCTATTCATTTCCACTAAATGTTTCAGTTCCTTCTAATCAGCATTTTGTAAAAGAAAACTGTTATGGGTGGAACATTTTCAACCCTCTTTACTGAAGGCTGTATCTGTGCATTAACACCCTATTCTATCCAGATGTTCTGCAACATTAAAGAACCCCTCAGCTATGACACACCAAAGTTCACATCTAGCCAAAGCAAGATGCTGGAGATGCAGCATAATCCAGCGGATAGGAACATGGACCAGAGATCAGGAGAGCGAGGTTCTGTTTTCAGCTGCATTGTTGACCTTAAGCAAATCACCTCATTGAGTACCTCAGTTTTCATTGTTTGGTTAGGCTGTAAACTCTTAGGCTATGTCTACACTAGAAAAGTTAAGACGACTTTGTTAAGTCGACTTAATAAGGTCAACATTAAGTCGACAACTTTTCTAGTGTAGACATAGTCCCTGTCAACCTTATCAAGTCAACTTAATGCTTTAAGTCAACTTAATACGGTCGATTTAAGCGCTAATCCCCGCCCACACTGGCTTTGAGTCGACTTCAGTCAACCTAAAACGAGGAGTTAAGTCGACTTAAGCTTTCCTTAAGTCGACTTAAGGAAATGCTTAAATCGACTTAATAAAAGCCCAGTGTGGACGCGGCTTTGTTTAGGTCGACTTAAGCCTTCTTAAGTTGACCTAAGTTGCCAGTGTAGATACACCCTTAGAAGCTGACTCTTTCTATGGGTGTGAATAATATCTAGCAGAAGAGAGTCTGGTTCTTGTTTCAGGCTGCTTAGAATAAAGCCAATAAAAATAGCTGTCTGGGATTCTCCATCCAGACAAAGAAGAGAACACGCATGAGCATCTAAGTAACCTTAATCACCAAAATAAGATATGCACGCACAGGGCAGCTCACTCTGAGTCTGTCATAATACACTTGAAATGAAATATCAGCATTTTCTTACTACGCCCTGCACCGTGACTGTGTGCAAAAGGTTCTAAATGTCCTTCCTCCACCCTTCTGATGATATTTATCAGAAACAGGCCCACCTCTAAACACCAAATCTTAGCATGGCTGACCCTTCCGTTTTTGTCACAAGTCTCGTATTTGATTTTTTTTTTTTTTCTGAAAGTCACAGCTCCTGGACACAGGTGATTACCTGAGAATCTCCGTTTTCTTTTATTTATTGTTTTCTCCTATCTCAATTTCTAGCCTTCATGGAATTTGGAATTTCTGTTCTGTGGGAAATTTTGTGGAAATCTACACACTTGTGCAAAACCCAGCATTTTCTGATGGAAACCTGTTTTGATGATCATTTTCTGCTCAGCTTTCCTCACGGTTATGGGGAAAAGATTGAAAACTTGCCCCCTAATATAATCTAAAGGCTCAGAAACCATGAGGTAAAAAACAAGAACCTATCAGAGAGGGAATATTAAACTAAATGGATTCCTGAGCTGATCCATTTTGCTATTTCCTGTATTCCTCTGATGCATAAGATGTAGAGAACCCAGTCTGATGAGCCGATATGTTTGCAAAGCTAGGAGTTGAGATAACACAGCTGTGCTCTTCAGAGCAGGGGATCTTTTTCCAGATGTGGTTGTGTAGCACCTAGTGCTATATGCTCCCGATCTCGACCTCTAGACACCGCCACAATGCAAGATGTAAACAAATCACATGCACTCATTGGATCCACTGAGACACAAAACAAACATGGAAGACCAGACAGTTAGTCTCCAAAATAAACTTGTCCTTCAGAACGATAAAACATCAGAGATGCCTTTTTGTATCTCTTCTTGCCATCTTTGCATCCATGTACTGGAAGGGAGTTGAACGAAAGTCTTTGAACTAATGTAAATATTAAGGAGCATTAAAAAATAAAACAAAAGGGAAGGCTACTGAAACCTGTTGCAAGGGGAAAACAGGGAGGGGATTCTTCTGATGAGAGATGAAGACAAGAGTACATGGAGTCACATTGGGTGCGTCTACACTTGTAAATTAAGTCGACTTAATGTGTAAACAACCATTGTCTCCTTAATGTTTAGGAATTTGCCAGGTGATACGGTTCCAGGGAGTAAACTGATGAGCCATTAAGGATACAATGGGTGTATTCTTTATGTCCTCAATGGCTCATCAGTTTACTCCCTGGAACCATATCACCTGGCAAATTCCTAAACATTAAGGAGACAATGGTTGTTCACACCCTCCGTCTAAGACATTTTTCCAGAAGGACACAAGTTAAAGTATGGATATAACATCAAATTCTTAACTTCTAATCAAAATAGAATTCCTAGACATAAACTATATAATCATTCCCAGCAAATGACTACCTTTCTATTGATACCAAACATGACATAGTTCCTATGGATTATAGCATTTATGAGATATCCATAGAAAATAATATCATAAATGCTTCCCTAAATCAAGACAGTGTCACACACAGGGCTCTGCCCTACCAGGGTCCCTGTACCCCTTTGCCCCATTGTACACAGAGGGTGCTCCCCCCCACCACCACCGTGGACCTGCCCAAGGTCCCCCTAGCCCCACAAGGTCTACCTAGAGCATCCAGTGTGGACACTCTAGGTCGACTTTGTAAGTTCCCCTTTAAGTGGACTTTAATTTTAAGTGTAGATCCACTAAGTCAACTTAACTAAGTCAACTTAGTTAAGTCGACTTAAAAGTGCAAGTGTAGACATAGCCATTCAGTTTAAAATAATACCAAGACATAAAGTTGTATTCGTTAAGGAGAATGGAGTCTGTGCCTCTATGAAGTCTATGTGTCAGAGTATAACCTGAGCTGGGAGAACCAATCTGGATGAGAAAATGATTAAAAGTTTTGTCCCTATGCTGGAACTAAATCAAACCAACCATTAGAACTGAATGTTCCATAAAGGAAGCACTCTCATGAATACCTTTTCTGCAGAAATGTTTATTGCAAGAGTTTTTATGCTGGCAATAAAAGATGGCCACAGGCAGAGGTGGGCTTCTCCCAGAAGGAAAAGGCCCCTGTCTGAGGAGGGTCAGGGCAGGATGGGGTTGCATTTGTGTTTCCTGATGTTGGGGGAATGGGGAGAGAAAGCCACATTCTTTTCTACATTAACACCAGCCTCAGAGGAGCCCCCTCTACAGTGTCACCAACATTCATGAATCTCACAATACTTGGTGATTTTTTTTTCTTAAAGCAGCAACTGTTGCAAAGAGGACTTTGCAAAGAATCCCCGCTTTAAAAAAAAAATCTAGCTCTTGTAATTGCAGTGAAAAGCTGGAAAACATGACGTGAGAGCGTTCCAATGGTCAGAGGTCAAATGAAAAGCCCACATTTTTATTTTTAAATCTCATGATTTTTAAACCAATCTCATGATTTTGAGGGGAGGGCCTGACTCACAATCTTTCAGGGCTTGGAGCTGGCAATATGGAGAAACACTTTAGCCTCTTCCGGTAATAAACAAATGTGGTTTTGTTTCTCACTGATCTTGTGCCAGGATCATTATTCAGAGGACTGTGCCTGCCTCTGTTGATCCACCGTCAAGGAGAGAACAAGGAGGCATATTAATATTCATCACAACCCTGACCACTTTCAGAAACCACTCCAAGCCCAGGCCTTCTCAAAGGATGCAAACACTGCTCTCTTACTTGCTGGTAAAATTGCATGTATTAGGTTTCTTTTATTGATACTCCAAGAGTTGCATAATGTGTGCCTAGATGCCAGGCTGAGGGGCATACAACAACTTTTTGCAATAACACATTACGTAAATAAAGTACAACAAATACCCTAGCTGCAGGAAGCCGTTTTTTTCCCCTATTCATTTTTCTGAACTCCAAACTCATGTTATTTTCTTGTCAGCAAGACAGCCTCAACTTCCTTTACCCGCCATACTTGGCAGGAAACCTTCTATCAAATGCACAAAATAAACAGCACCAATAATATGGCTTCAGCTTTTCCTCCTAGCTGACAGTCTGCCTTTGATATACAGGTGGATTATTTGGTTTCCAAGGAAAGATTTACACCTCAGCTGAACACAAGACCAAACCCGACTTCCTCCTCCTATTCTTCTAAGAATTTTTCTGAAGAGCAAGAAGAAACAATCTGCTCATTTTCCACAGTCTTGGGTCACTTCCGTGCGGTTGTTTGACAAGCACTATAATTACCGTCTCAGCGTCAGATCACGGATTTGGTAATAATCCCAGGGCGTGGTGTACTGGCCCTTTAAAAGAGAACCATGTTCTTCTCCTGTAGCCCCATCTAGTGGTGGACAGGAAGGATACACTTGGGGTTTAGGCATTGAATTGGATCTCAGGAAATATTGGGGTTCAGTTGCCAACTCCACCTCTCCCCCTAGGGCCTCAGTTTCTCACCTGTAATATGGAGGTAAAAATCCTCCTTTCATCTGTCGTGTCTCCTTGGATTGTAAACTCTCTGGGGCAGAGACGATCTCTGGCTGTGTTTCTGTACCACACCTGGCACAATGGGGCCTCGATCTCAGCTTGCATCTCTAGGATCTATCATTGTAATATCAATGGAGAGGGATCAGAGTGTGCTGTGAGACAACCGGGAGTGTCTGGAGTTGGGCTGCTCCTTCTAGCAAGCCTGAGACCCACCCCACCTCCAAAGACTATGAGAAAGTTTTCTTAGGCAGTCCTTGAACCTGAAGATACGTTCTATGCCTGAAATTCAGGATATTATTATTTGGGTGGCCAAGGAACCTGGTAAATTATGAAGTTAATAGGACTCCTTCTATAGACTTCCATGGGAACTGGATCAGGTCCAGTGTTATCTTATTTGGGGGTGTCACCTGTTTCTCATGAGATGGAGGAACAAAATAGACCATAGTGTCCAGTTAGTATTTTTCTGAGATGAGGTAGGGACAGAATTTCAGAATCATAAGACTGGAAGGGCCCTTGAGAAGACATCAAGTCCAGCTCCCAGTGCTAAGGCAGGACCAAGTAAACATAGCCCCTCCCTGACAGGTCTAACTTGTTCTTAAAAACTTCCAGTGATGGGGACTCCATTACCTCCCTTGGAAGCCTATTCCAGAGTTTGATCAACCTTACAGCAGGAAGTTTTTCCTAATATCTAACCTAAATTGCCCTTGCTGCAGATTAAACCCGTTACTTCTTGTCCTAATTTCACAGAGAACAAGTGATCATCGACCTCTTTATAACAGCCCTTACCATATTGGAAGAGTTATCAGGTTGCCCCTTTAAGAATTTTTAGTGAATCAAAAGAAAAATTCCCTCTTAGGACTGTTTCAGAGTGGAGATTTGAACTGGGTGTCCTAGAGGAGTAATCTGACCATTGAGTTCCTGGACTGGAAGGTCAGAGGGCCCATCATGAGCATCTAGTCTGATCTCCTGCATGTTGCTGGCTACAGAATCTCACCTGCTCACTACTGTAATAGACCCCCAAATCTCCAAATGAGTCACTGAAGACCTCATATCAGGGTGTAAAGACATCAAGTTACAGAGAATACACCATTCACACTAGTTTAAACCTGCAATTGACCCATGCCCCATGCTGCAGAAGAAGGTGAACTCTCCTGCACCCCTGTGTCTCTGCCAAATCTGACCTAGTGGAAAATTCCTTCCCGACTCCACATATGATGATCAGTTAGGCCCTAAGGATGTGGGAAGGAGCTACCGGCCAGACATCTGGCAAAGAATTCTCTGTAGTAACTCAGAACCCTCCTCATCTAGTGTCCTGTCATTAGCCATTGGAGATATTTGTTTCTATCAGTAACAGATCAGCTGCATGCCATTGTAGGCAATCTCATCATACCATTCCCTCCATAAACTTATCCCGCTCACTCTGGAAGTCAGGTTGGGTTTTTTTGCCGATCAGTTGCTCCCCTTGGAGGGCTGTTTCAGAACTTCACTCCTCTGGTGGTGAGAAACCTTTGTTTAATTTCGAGCCTAAACTTTTTGATAGACAGTTTATATCCAGTGGTTAAACTATAATTTGACAGGCCCCAGAACACTCCTAATCTCCGGGCCCCCTTCTTGTATTGTCTGGGCCCCCTTCATGCATGTGTGGGCCCCAGCCCAGGTAGGCATTTGCAACCACTTCTCAGTACCACATCGGTTATGGGTCCATAAAAATATTTATAATTTTATATGGCGGTTATGTCTATAGCAATTATTGTCACAAACTAGCAAACATTGCATAACACAATAAGTATTGTGATTAACAACGGTTGGGCGTAGGACCTGCCAGTAGCAAGGGCAGGGAGGAATATGCATTCCGCTGGATATTTCTATTTTTAGGGGCTCCAGAACTCTACGCCCTCAAATTTGGGAGCCCCAGAACTGTTTTCCGGGGCGTTCCCCCTTACTTTAACCCCCGTCTATATCCATTTATTCTTGTGTCCACATTGGCACTTAGCTTAAATAACTCCTCTCCCTCCTTGGCATTAATCCCACTGACGTATTTATGGGCACAGCATTCATTTCTGCCCCTCAGCCTTCCATTGGTTAAGCTAAACAAGCTAAAGGTCATGAGGAGGAGAAAGAGTACTGAGAGCACCATCTCCATGAATCCTTCCTTCTCCTCAGCCAGCCATTTTATGAATGGCCAAAACCATTCAGGTCAAATTCAGGAATAGTTTCGCATTGACTTGAAATGGCATTTGTCGGCAAATGACCTACTTGTCTGAGAACTTTTGCCCAGCTTTTTCTTTCCTCTCTCCTACTATGTGTTTGTTCAGCACTTTGCACAATGGGGCCTGATCTCATTTTGGACCTTTAGGTTCTTCCATGATAAATAGTGGCAAATTTCAAGCGGCCTACATCAACATCCCCAGATATTGAGGGAGCTAAGCTCTGCATTTGAAATTTGTGGCTGAACCCAATCCCTATAAGGGGTCAAATCCCAAATCTGGATGTAAACACCCCCACAGCAGGGCACCTTTTTTCTGGTCCAAACAATGCAGGTTGGCCCCTCCTTTAGATGTGACACTCACCACTTAGGGAGTCCGAAAAGCAGCAAGACATCATATTTTTGGTTTCCACATTCAAAGACCAAATTGAAATGCTCAGTATGTTTAGCCCCCAAGATGCAAAGTTTGCCTTCATTAAAGGCTACATACAGTCCCTCTGAAACAAGCCAGTTTAGATAGAGTAAAAAAGTAACAGAAAAAGTAAACACTAAAAGTAATGGAAACTAATCCCATGACATTTGCCCGCACACTGTCAAATTTTGAAATTTCCAGAGGGGTAGCTGTGTTAGTCTGTTGTACAGCAAAAAACAATGAGAGTCCAGTGGCACCTTATAGACTAACAGATTTTCTTTGGCATAAGCTTTTGTGGACTATAACCCACATCGTCAGATGCAACTTTTGAAAATCTCCCATTTTAAAACCTAAAAAACAAATTAGAAAGCTTTACAAAGACTCACACTCTCTCTGTCTCTGTCTCTCTCTGTCTCTCTTTTCTGGATATCAAAACAGGAACAAAAAAATTAAACTCCAAATGTCATGGGTTTTTACTTAATTCTTAGAAATGCCACCACTGACGTTCAAGGTTGCTGGGGACTCCGTCCTGAGAGCATGCTCAGTTTTATTAAAGGCACTTGCCTCATCCACAAAACGTAGGTGTAGGACTGCTTCAAACATTCAAAACCGATTCACGCTGGGGTATAGGGTACTTGTGTGGGAAATTTCGAGCCCAGGGGAGGGAAATGTTTGGCAGATGTTCTACGAACTAGTGAATGGAAGTGAATTATGCTCAATGGCAGCCAGCCTAAGACCTGGTTCAAAAACATTCAGATGCAGCTCTAGAAGGGGGGGAGAGAAAAAGAACATAGCAAAACACCTCACCCCTGCCAATTCATGCATGAGGTTCCAACCCATTGGAATTCCACTTATTCCATAAACGGCCCAAGCACGTATTAACAAAAACGCCAGATAATATGTGCTTGGAATCTGTTGGCAAACTCAGGTCAGAAAGGCAGATGTTGTCCTAAGCTAACCTCCAGTCATGAGAAACATAGTGCCAGTTTGCTTCTTAATTGGCCACCACCCACTGGGACAGGCCAACTGGGGAAACCAGAGACAACCATGCAAACGCAAGTTTAGCACTGCATTTTACCCAACATTTGCCCCCTCTTGCTGCGGAAAAAAAAAATAATGCAAAGGGCATTTCCAAACAAACGGGGACCAATACTGGTGTTCCACCCTCCTCCCTTCCCCCAGACTCCAGAACCAGCTGAAATTCTTGGAAAGGAGCAACACGGACCCAGAACTAACTGATAGAACCTCTGTCACCCTAACTATGGTCTTATCACATCTTACAAGCTAAGGAAATTTGACTTGATGATTCCCCATCCCCTGGTCTAATTTTTCACACTTGCTATCTGGTCACCCTAGCTCCTAGAGCTGATTGGGAAATGGGGCTTTTCTTGTATGGATGATTTAGAGATATTACCTCACCCATCTCGTCTCTCTAAGATCATTACCAAGCATAACGGTTCAATCTCTTTCACATATTATCTCTATGTAGCATTCCCATTCAGCCCAATGGCCACATTAACAATCTTTCCTGGTCCAAAGGCACAGTAAATCCACACATAGGACCATAGAAGATGAGGATTGGAAGGGACCTCAGGAAGTCATCTAAGTCCTACTCACTGCTCAAAGCAGGACCAACCCCAGCTAAATCATCCCAGCCAGGACTTTGTCAAGCCAGGCCTTAAAAACCTCCTAAGGATGGAGATTCCACCACCTTCTTAAGTAACATTCCAGTGCTTCACCGCCCAATTCTCAATCCACACTCGTCCTCCAAACTAATCCAGGTGCTATAGAGAAGCCATGCAATGTCACCCCAAAATCAGACTGGTTAGACAACCTCTTCTTGTGTCATCCATATTGTGTTATTTAGGTTGCATATATGGACTTGACTTCTCTGCCTGTAAAACACCAGAACCCCTTATGGCACAATAAATAAGGGTAATAAGAGTAATAAATCAAAGGAGATACAGTTTCCAGATCCACTTTGAAGCCCCCAGCGGTGCTCAGAAGGATTCTAGAGCTGAATTTCCCTCCTCCGTTTTCCTTCTGAGCTTCATGCGTCAGAACTCCCAGCACAAGTCAACAAGCCGTGACGTGGCTTGGAAGTGACGGGCTATTTTAATGAGACTAGTCCTTGGGTGCTTCTTTTTTACAGTCATGGGAGTGGTGAGGGACTGTCCTCAAACACACGTTCCTGTAATTTACAACTCATAAGATAACAATGACCAGGGAAGCTGACAAGACAACCCAAAATGTTGCCAGAGGAAAGACATCACTCTCCCACTTAGGCAACTTTCCCGTGGAAGTGACTGGAAGACTGGGGCTGATTGAAGACTGGAAGAACATGGTCTGGTGGACAAGGCATCAGCAGACCTGGATTCCATTCCTTTCTCTGCTTCTGCACTGTTACGTGAGCTTGGGCAAGTCTATGCTTCTGTCCTCTCTGTTTAGTTTGTCAGCTCATCAGGACAGGGACGGATGCTCCTTGTTCCCTGCATACTGGGGCATTGATCTTGGTTGGAGCTGTTAAGTGCTAATTTGTAGATAGTTAACAACAATAGAGAGCTAAGGACTCACCTGGGCCCAGCAGTCTGGACCTGAATCCCAGCTGCACTCACTCACCATTCAAAGCCCATGGAGGTCTTCCTGTTGACTTCAGTGGTATCCTGGACAAGATGCCAGTGCCCCATTCTCTCCTCTTTTTTGACTGTGGATTTGGTCAAACTCCAGTTGTGTTTTGACCACATGCTGATAATCCAGGTCAGACTGACCATGGTCTTTGGCATTTTTCTCCTTCCTCTGCAGCAGGCAGGTGTGGGTCACTTCCCAAGACTATCTGGGCATCTCATATACACACATCCCAAGAGAGGTAGGTATGACAAGGTGACCTGACTGGAGAACCGAGCTGCAGAAAGGACAGGCGGCCACAGGACAGATCAGTGGTGAAGACCACGAAGCGGCAGGGGTTGTGCGCATTCCCGTTCATTGGGCCAGGCACCTTAAATATCAGGCAGGGCACCAATGTGAGACTTCACCATTCCGAGTTTGATTCTTGGCTCTGCCACTAGTTTATTGTATGATCTTAGGCTGGTCACTTGCCTTCTCTGAGTCGGTTTCCCTTTCCACCCATTGCCCACCTTGTCTATTTCACGGTCCCCTCTGCAGGATAAGGACTCTCTCTTACTGATGGACAGTACCTAGTCCCCAGGCCTCTTCTAGAGGCGACAAGGGGGATTTTTCAAATGCCTCAACAGGTGTTGGAAACTGGGCCAATCAGAGCAATGGCGATCTGAATCCCACTTTGACTCAGTCATTTCACAGCCACGCACCCAGCAGCTCCAGTTGCCCAAAGTCAGAAAGTACTGGCCAGCTTACTTTCCATCTTACTTGTCCACTTCCCTCTCTCACACAGATCTCTGCTCATTTACCCTTCCCCCTCTCAGGATGCGTCTACACTGGCAACTTAGGTCGACTTAAGACGACTTAAGTCGACCTACACAAATCTGCATCCACACTTGGTTTTTATTAAGTCGACTTAAGTGCTTCCTTAAGTCGACTTAACACCACCTCTGAAGGTCGGCTTAAGCCTTAAGTCAACTTAAGTTGACTTAAAGCTACTGTGGACAGGGAATAGCGCTAAGTTGACCTTATTAAGTTGACTTAAAGCCAGTGTGGACAGCTATGTCTACTATTAAGTCGACTTAACAAGGTTGACCTCAGTTGACTTAAAGTGTGGCCACTCTGTTAAATCGAATTAAGAGAATCGACTGACCTTTACAAGTGTAGACATAGCCTTAGTGCTTGGCCCCTTAGTGTCCTAGAGCAGAGGTTGCCCACGGGGGGGGGGGACCCATGGGGGGCATGCAATGGATTCCAGGGATGCATGAGAAGCAATGGCAAACTAGCAAAGCTGGTCCCCCCAGACATATCAGGCCCGCAGCTGACTCTATCCACGTGACTCCACAGGGCACTGTACGTCTTGATAGATTTCTGTGATGCTTGCATAGCACTACATTTTAGTTCATTTGCTGCGAGGCGGCTGGCACATTTAATTGTGAGCATCACAGGCCCTCACCATTCTGCTTTTGCTCTTATTATAACAGGCTGTTTGAATCAATGCCACACTATTTTTGAGATTCAATGAGAGCTTGATTTTTTCCCCCTCCAATTGATTGGAGGTTGATTTTTTCCCCCTCCAATCGGCAGATGTACTGGTATGTGTGGGATATAGAGGGGGGGGTATAAACTACTACAGACGCAAATGGAGGGGGGATGAGATCAAATATTTTGTTTGAGAAGGAGGCTCTAGTTCTGCATCAGTTTTTAGATCCCAGATTTTTACAATATGTGTCCAAGCTTCACCTGCTTCCTCCACTGGAACAGCTGTCAAAACGCTGTTGGATCTGCGGCTACTGCAGCTTTACGATTCAATTAGCAGCTCTTTAAGGCCCTGGTAGAACAGTTGCTATCTGTGACGGGTCTCATTACCCAACCTAATGTCAGAAGGGATCACCGTGGTACAGGGCAGGTCTGATGGGAGGCAGCCCAGAACTAGACCCCTGGGGCCTCCCACTCAGATCACAGAACCCACACATGGCTAGCCTCTCCTCCTAAAAGGCTGGCCAAACACCCACCCACCTCTCAGGGCCTGTCCTCTAGTTCCTCACAGCTCACTCCCTGCCTTCAGGTTACCTACCTGTGCCGGCTGTTGCCTCTCTTCTCAGCCCAGTGTTACACAGTGTTTTCTTCTTTGCCTCTCTCTGCTTCTTTGCATGGCTCCCTTCCTCTGTGCCAGATTAGCCTCCCTGCCCCCGTGCAGTCTGGTCCTCAGCCACCTCTTTTCCACTCAGTCTCCTTCCAACACTGACCTCCCATGCTCTCGTTGGCCTATTCCAAAATTCCTAGCCTCAGTGCCTCACCCCTGGAAAAAAGAAAATTACCAGCCCCAACAAGGGTCTAACAAGACATATGGAAAATAAGCAACAGAGCTAATCACCTTACCATGGACTCCACCCACCCACTAAGTCATTGAGCACCTTCTCTTCAGCATGAGCCCTTCCCAGGCCAAATCTAACTTGAGCCAGGGCTCGTGCAGACACAGGAAAAGCAGAGTTTCTGGAACAGGGTCACAGATGAAATTCATTCCTGTGCTGAGAACCACCAGCACATTGACTTTCCCACACAGCACCCTGGAAGATCAAGGAGAAACCCCTCTGTTGAATGCCACGGCTGACCACTTCTAGATAAATGAAAGTCTCTCCCTATTTAATTTCCTAGTCAACTAATTCATGAGCTCACACAAGAGACAGACATACATCGCTGGTTCGGCATTGAACCCACAGCTGAGGGCAGCGAGTGATTCCACACCACCACCAGACAGCCTGGGCTGAGGCCCAGTCTCTGCACCGCACGGCCCAGAAAACTGGTCACTGTAGGGACTGGAGCACCACCCTGTGACTGGCCTACACCTATTTAAAGAAGGAGACCCAAACAGCAGATCCGGTGGAAAAAAATTGAGGCTCCTCACCTGCACCATGTTTGCTAGGGCACCACCCTCTTATTTCACCTTATTTACACAGATTTTTTTTAAAGATATTTTGCAGGACACCTGAATTTGGAGCTCCAGCACAATTGTTGTTTCTTTTCCCACATCAGCCTTGCCAGGAAATGGTCTATGCAACAAGGCAGCTCAATGATCTGTTGCCGAGATCCCCTGCCTTGCTCCTGACTCTTGCCCTTCCTTCCAGGTCCTGGCCGTTGCCTCTGGCTTGACTCTCCTCCTTCCCCTGGCCCTGGGTTGCCCTTCTTGACTATTGACCCCAGCTCAACTCCAGGCTCCAATGCCCAGTTATTGACGTAAGCTAGAGTTGGTAGTCAGACCTCTCAGCTCTGGCTAACTGAACCTGATTACTCAGTTGCTGGTTCCCAACACTGGATTTCCTCTCTAATGAGGATTGCCTCTCACAACCCCTGGAAAGAAAAAAAAAAAAAAAACCCAAAAAACTAGAGACAGGCCTCATAACTAGTGACCAACCCATTTATATAGCAACTTTTCCTCTCCTTGCATGAACCTGGGATCTTCTCTCTGGCAGAACCCCATCCACTGTGGACACTCAGAATTTAAGAGACAGCAGAGACCTATAGATAGATGGGACCATCACGATCATCTAGTCTGATCCCTTGCCCAACATTGACTCCAGCATCTCAACCCCCTCCTGTAACAGACCCCTAACCTCTGGCTGAGTTCAAATTACAGAGAATCCACCTCTTACCCTAGTTTGAACCTGCTAGTGATTCAGGCTCCACACTGCAGAGGAAAGTGAAAAAACAAGCCTCGTTAGCCAACATTGGCTTCTCGCCATGAATATTTACCCCAGTGACAGGGAGGAAGACATAGGCTATGCAAGGTTTCTAGGCCTTCCTAGAATGGCATCTGTATTCAAATCTCAGCATGGCACTAGAGGAAACCCTCAGCCCAGGGTTTGATAGACGAGAGAAATAAGGAGTCCCCAGATCTTTTGGGTGGAGTCCTCCTGTTGCTTGGTGCTAGGAATCACAGCCTTTCCTGGGACATCTCTCTCCAGTGAGCCTAAGGGGCTGCTCAAATACCAGCTTTGACTAAAGCAGGGGTTCCCAACCTTTTCAGTAACACGGCACACTTCAGAGAGAAACAATTCCATGGCACACCCACTCTTCAGCTGAATTGATTGCTCATAAAAGTCACATTTACTTCGGGCACGGTCTTACTAGAGAAGTTTGCAACATAGTGCATACAACAAGCTAAAGGAGGATCAAATGCATCAATGTTTCAAATCCACCAGAAAAAAAAAATACCTGTCATTGTAATTTTGCCCTTTGGCCACCTGTGTTTCGAATGTTCATGTTTTAGAATCGAAAGACTGATACCTCGCTTTTAATTGTGTGTTTTAGGAGTTGTAATTTTAGTTGGCTAGAATATTGTTTGAGATGCAACAATGTTTGCATTACATTGATTTTCATTACCTTTGTACAAAATTCCACGGCACTCTTGAACAGTTCTCAGAGTGCACCAGTTGAAAACCGCCCGAGTAGACCTCATTCTGCCCACCCCACTCCCACCCTCAAAAAAAAAAAAAAGGCTTAGCTTTATGATTTCACCATTACCCTTGGGAAACTATTCACCATACACCTTTGTAGCCACCGGGCACCCTGCACAAGTCCCTTATGGTAAAAGGGCACCCTTCACATGCTACTGTTCTGAAAGGAAGTGTCCTTTGGTGAGAAATCCTGGGAGACACAGATGAGCAGAGTTCTTTTAAAAAGCACTTTCATGCTGTATAAATCAGCATTTTTTAAGGCCTTTAGTTTATCTGCCAGCTGAACGAGAGGCATTTCCTATTTAAAAGCCTTGGGACATCAAATTGGTGACAAAGGGGTAGTCATGCCTTGTGGGACAAGAGAAGGGAGGATGCCAGCGGGAGGAAGTTTGACTGAGAATTTTTTTAAGGGATTGCCTTTGGGCCAGTCAAATTCGGCCAGCTCTATTTTGAGCTGCTGCCAGGTAGCGTATCTGACTAACTTTAGTCACACACTGCCATTGTCAAGGCTTTTGTTGATGTGATGCGTAACATGCTCACATAAGCCCACGTGTCTGAGTTTCTTGATTCTTATGGAGCGTGCACACCCCAACACCCGTGGCTGGGCCATGGCAAGGGAGGCAGGCTGAGGGTAGAGTGTAGTGCAGATGTTCAGGCTCAGACAAAGCTGAGAGACTCCAGGAAGGGTCTCGTGGGCCCACGCTTCAACCAGACCCCTAACATCTGCACTCACCCCTGGAGGAATTCTGTGCCAATATTCTGCAAATTTGATCAAAGTAAGAGTAGAATCAAGCCATGATTTAAGCCCTTCAGGGATGCTTCTGATGCCCAAACTGATAGAACCCCTGACAAGGAAGGGCACCTAACCCCTCCGCCAGCTTCCCTTTGCTTCCCTCTCAGAAGCACTGATTCCACATGAAAACAAAAAAATCTACATGGAACATGAATTCCATGTGTGTACTGGGGGAATTCCAGGCCACTGTGTATATGCTGAAATTTGACAGTCCTGCAGCCCAAGCCTTGTGAGTTGAAGTTAGCCAGCGTGGGCCAACTGTACATGTTTAATTGCAAAGCAGATGCAACACTCTTGTTTTGACTCTGGCGTGGTAACCAAGAGGAACTTGACAGGCATTTAATATCCCCAGAATTAGGGAAGTTACACCAAAGCTCATGTTTATCTGATAGCAATATGTTCGCTAGGTTCCATTCCTCCAGTTGTCATTTGTAGCTGGGAAATTCCATGAATACAATCAGTCATTCTTCATGTACCTATGAATCTCAAAGCTATTAAAGAGAGTAGCATTCAGAGCCTTTTCTTAAAGGCCTAAAATCCCTTTGGGGTAGAAATTTAGAAGTTGGCATTAGTGCCAGGCCAGTAAGCAACACTCTGAAAAGAAAAATAAATTTCAGGACAAAAGGGGAGAAGTGTCAGGCATCAGATATTCTACAAACAAAGCAAGCCAAGTTCTTCTAGTCCCAGTCCAATCTATATGGAATAAACTTTTCTAGACCTGCTCCATTTCAGCCAGTTTTGAAGTAGTTTCTTGGAAACTTTGCAGCTAGTTATATCCTTTTGTAGGACATTCATCCACCTCATTTTGGGTCTTCCAGCCCTTCTCTTCAACTTAGAAGTGATGGGTGAACACCTTGTTTCCTAGATAATGTTTGATCATTTCACATACCCAAATCATCTAAGCCTGAGTTTCCTCACCTTCTACATTTGGTCCCTCCTTCACATTTCCCCCCTCCTTCAGTCATTGAGTTACAAACTTAGACCATGTTTGCAACCCTCCATTCTAACATTTTCATTTCCACTGTATTAAAGAACTGTTCCCACCTCTTCCTCAGTGCCCAGCATTCAGAACACAGCAAGAGCACAGGTCTGCTTAGTCTGGTAGCTTTTACTTATCAGTTCGCTCTCCTACCACAGATCACTCTGCTCACTCCTCTCCTTGGCTATGTCTACACTAGAAAAGTCAAGTCGACCTTATTAAGTCAACAACTTTTCTAGTGTGAACATAGCTACTTAACGCCTCAAGTTGACTTAACAAGGTCAATTTATGTGCTAATCCCCATCCGAATTGGTTTATTTGACCTAATAAGGTTGACTTAAGTGTTAAGTCGATTTAAGGAAATGCTTAAATCACCTTAAAGAAAGCCCAGTGTGGACACGGCTTTGTTTAGGTAGACTTAAACCTCCTTACGTCGATCTAACTTTTAAGTGTAGACGCACCCGTTTAGCCCACAATGGTCCTCTTCTGCTTAGAAGTTGCTCTTTCTGCTCACCATTGTTCTGAACTATCAAATCTAGGTACTTGAACGTCTGTACTTGTGGGGGGCTGGCCACTCCCAAAGTACTCATTGAATTCATAGACCATGGATTCCTTTTTATGCCATTTTTCAGATACGCACCCTTCTCTAAATAAAATGAGATCATTGTGCATTATTCAGTATGCTCTGCAGGATTTAGGGCAAGGCAAATATGAGAGGAGAGGGCTTGCATGGAGCATCCGACTGCATAAGTCTTTACCATATTTCAGTTTCTGATCTAATCCTACCCCACAGGAAATACACAAGTCCAAGCAGATGTGCAGAACTAATCTCATCCAAGGGTCCAAGTCCTGCATAACCCTAACTCAAACAGTTTAGCTCAAATGAGGGGTAGTGCAGGATTAAGCACTCATGACATCGGATGTCTTTTCATATCTTAGAGCAGGGACATCCGCCTTGTGGTCCTTAGGGTTATAAATTGCTTCCTTTGAGGGCTACCACATTAATTAAAAAAGGTGCCTCCTGAGCCCCACAATGCTTCTTAAACTGAAATATTTGGCTTTATCCCAGAGAAGAATGTGAGTACGGTCTTCAACTCCATCACCTTTGCAGCCCCAGGAGTAGCTCAGTTGTGAGCTGGGAGCACCCTGTCCCTACCCTCGTGCAGCTTTTCAACAGCTCCCCTACTGGCAGGCAAGGGCAACATGAAATGAGTGGTAAACGGGACAAAATCTGCCCCCAAAGGATTGATTGTGGCCACCTGACCTTTTTTGAAAGATGTTTCGCCTTAGGGCTGAGAGGATCCAATGCCAGAGCCGTAAGTTTGTATCAGATACCAGCCAGACCAGGTGAAGAAAAGGCAACAGACATCTATAATTTAAAATACATTTATTGTTTCATTTGTTCTGGCTTTTGTTATACAAAGATGTTAAATAACTTAAATACATTCTCAACAGTCACTCAGAATCAGATTTATACCTACAAGCTGTACATATGAGGTAGAGAAAAATAACTTAGGCTCCCATAAGACATTAAAAACCCAAAGAATACACTAATCCTTCATCTGTTAGTGTTCAGTCCCCCACAACCCTTGCAAAAGGAAGTGCCATTCTCAAGTGCACAAAACAAATCAGACTCCACATTCAGACCTCACAGGGAATTGCAGCTAAAATGGCAAGGGGGGGGGGGGGGAGGAAATCATATGCAGAGTACGAGGTGGCCGGTTTGGGTTGGGTTCATGAGGGGGAAAAAAAAAAAAA
>ML685864.1:3673937-3756496 GCA_007922175.1 Pelusios castaneus
AAAAAAAAAAAAAAAAAAAAAGCTCACAAGGCTGGTATAGATCTAACATGAGACCCATCTTCGTGTTCATACTTTTGTGAACCTTGGTACTTAAGTGCATTTCTCCAGCTCCCTAAAGATGAAGTGCTTCTATGCTCATTATTAAATGAAGACCAGCCCAACATAGCGTTAGCTATAGTCTCTC
The DNA here is from genome assembly GCA_007922175.1 of Pelusios castaneus. NCBI lineage: Eukaryota > Metazoa > Chordata > Testudines > Pelomedusidae > Pelusios > Pelusios castaneus. The sequence goes on from ML685864.1 coordinate 3,674,122, forward strand.
CCATTGCACATGTTGTTCCTTGGTACAAAAAAAAAAAAAAAAAAATTTTCAAAGCTTGAATCTCAGGAAATGTTCAGCCACATGCATTTGAACAGAAAGGGGGTGTGCCCTACTGAATGGTACATCCATGTATTAATTTAGGTTTTCCTATATAAGCCTTTGGAAAGAACATCCCTTTAATGTAAGAGCTAACAAAATGACACCCTCATTAAGATGCTGTCCACATTTCTATTCTATTTCCCCACCCCCCATATTTGGAGCTGTATAGCTTCCACTCAAAAAACACTTTAGTGTTGGACTGAGAAGCAACTGGAGGTTCAGATGTTCTGTATAAGTGACCCTTTTTCTAGGTTGCTGGTTCCAATCCAGCTCACATTAAATCCCATCCACATCAAAGTCCATTCAGTGGCCATCTGGTAACCTCTAGGGAAGTAAATTGCTATCTCAGCCCAGTTCCTCATAGCCAGATGTCTAAAGGCTCAACCCAGCCAGATGTGACATGTCTGTCACCTGATGCTGACATCAATAGGAGAGGAAGGCACTCGACATTCATCTTACAAAGCCACCATATAAAATGCTGCTGCCCCTCACATACCTAAGCCAAGGACTGAAGAAACAAGGGACACTAGAGACTTCTCATTCCAACAGCTACACAGAGCGGGTCAGGAAAAGGAAGCTAACAAAGACATTGCCCAGGCTATAGCTGTTTTGTGGGCTGCAGAAGGGAACCAGCTATCCCAGGAGATCCAGTGGGAACATTTAAAACACTGAAGGTGGTGGTTGCAAATGGCCAGTCCTCTCTAACTGCTCCCTTCCAGGCAATGACCCCTTAGAAATCTTTTCCCTCACCAGGTTTGTAGTGCAACACTTGGGAAGTTAGGAAAATGGCTAATACCCATGGCTAAAGTGGGACATATGAATGAGCAAGTTTCCAGCCCTCCATCCCCTGTATTTCCTCATGGTTAGCAGGCTGCAAGGGCAGGGTAGAATGGACCATTAAAAGGTAAATCTCCATCATCCATCATTTCCCTTTTCAAAGTAGCCAGCTACAGCAAGTCATGACTTTTCAAAAAGGTCCCCAACGCCATCCTTTGCCTGACAAGGAAAAGTGTCCTTAGCCTCAATGGATTGAATTCCAGCCTCGTATTTGTGGGCAGCAGCTATTAAACTGAAGTCAGCGAGCTGTGTATTAGAGGCCAGAATCTGGCCCTGTATGTTTAAACCCTTCCCTGTGAGCTTATTCCTTCCCATAGCTTTCAAGAGCCACTTCTGCTGCTCCAGTTGGAAACAATTGCTGGCAAAGGAACCATCAGTTACCGTGCTAGGCCCTTGATTATATTTCACCTACACTGACACTGGTCAGATATTTAGATCTTGGTATCTTTACTGTAACCTTCTGCTGTCTGCCACCTTCCAGCAGAAAGCCTAGATTCAGTTTAAAGGAAAGGATGGATGGAAAAACCGTCACCTTAAGACAACTACTACTACTTGGGTTTCAATTTAAGGCCTCGAGTTGGAAGAGAGTAATAATGCAAGACTTAGGATTTGTTTTGCACTTCTTCATATGCAGTATACGGACATTAGTCACAGAGCTCAGATGCTGGTTAAACAGATGATGGGTGCAACAGTTCTTGGCATGGGATTTTTATTAACTGTTCACTAGAAATTCTAATATAAAAAACAGCAAACTTTTTCCATTTGCCTTGCTTACAAAAATACTTTTATATTTGACCTATTGAAATGCACTGCTCAATAGAAAAAGTCATTTCCCCCACTGTCAGCTATTTTAAAAAATTAAAATAAAGTTATATAAATAATGGTTGCATCCCATCCCACCCACTACTTAGCAAGTCTTGCTGGATCATATCAAGAGAACCAGCCCTTAAACAGTGGGAAAAGGGAGAGGGAATGGAATGGGAAAGCAGAAAGCTCACCACAATCCCCCCCATCATCCTTCTCCAGTTATGTCTGCTACAAGAGTGTTTTAGGAAAAAGTTTAAGCTTTTCTTTCCTTTTAAAATGGCACCATGATGGTCAGGGTCCAAATCTGCTCTCATACCAGTTTTGTAGAGTGAGTAAGGGCAATGGAATTACACTGGGATAACTAAACAGCAGAACCAGTCCTCATGGAAAAGTCAAACTTGATAGAGATGAACTCAGTAGGGTTTTCTAGAGATGGCTCTGAAAACCTTACCTAGTAAACTTTAGAAAAGAGCTATATGACATCTGAGCTACCCTATGGAGTAGCAGGGATATAATTTGCCAGTAAGTTCTATAAAACCATTTCAAAAGCCTACAGAGAAGGAAGTTAGAAACTATTTAAATAGTTTCTATTTAGAATACAGAAAAGTTTCTATAAACACACTATTGGTTCCATCTTAATTAAGTTAAATAGGACCTTTCCATAAGAGACCTGGATTTCACCCCCCTCCTCCACTGCATCCATTCATTTTCCAAAAATGGAGGCAAACATAAGACGACCCTGACATTTAAAAAAAAAAAAAAATGCATGTCTGGTATACCTCCTTAAGTCAACAACGCAAGACTTCCTCATTCGAGGGTGTTAGTAGATTTTATACATTGCCTATACATTTAACGCATGTGCCTCACTACTATTTTAGTTATAGTTTTGTTTAACCACAGAAGAATAAATCTTGCTATTTACAATATATAACAAGAAAGTAATATATCCACATTAACATAAATACACTTTGTTTTAAATAGTTACAGAAAGCATCCAGGCTTCAGTGCGTGACTTATAATACACAGAAGAGCTCTTTCACTCAGTAGTTCGTTCACTCTTTGCCTCTTCCCTCTATGTGATTTTTTTTACAATTTGCTTTATTTCCCACCCCACCCCCACTGTCAAACACACCACTTGAAAAATACCATGTGCAAGCAACCCTAGCCAATGTCTCCCACCCACCACCCCCAAACAGCATCAACGCCATACCCTCTCCCCACCTATGGGTCTCATGGTCCTCTGGCACTGATGAAAGTGTGGCGTTTCCCCTGCAAGGTCAATGTAGATGTTACATGGGCGAAGGCGGGGAAGAAGACCCCATAGTTAGAAAAAGTTAGAACAAAAACAATCCAGCGCTTTAAGGTTAGAGATGGGTTTAGATCCAAAAAGGAGCTCAGATACTGAATTCCTCAAGTTTTGGGTATGTCTGATCTGGTTTAAGCCTCTTTTGGCACGAAGGTGTGTTATAAATGTGACAAAGTAGTATTGCAATACGTTTGCAAAACGAGAAAGATTGGACATAATACCACATTGAAACCGTAAAGTCCTTCTGAAACGCTTTGCAATAAATAAATATTCATTCAATATACAATTATGCATAAAGATCCACGCGGACTAATATGCTTCTGTTCAGGCTATTTATTTTATAAAAAACAGCCAGGTAAACTGCGTGTGCTTGACTTTCGAATGGGTGCCTCCGATGGAAGCTGACGAAGCCTTACACCGCGCGTTCAATGTGCATTTGCCATGTAGAGTCACCAGAACGGACACGTGGTGCTCCAGAACCTCCATCCACCCCTCTCCCCCCAGTGCACCCAGGCTCCCAAAGTGTACAAAAAACAAGCTAGTTGGTTTTGTCTTGCAGGACCAAATAGCTCTTAAAGGGAAAAAGACCTTCTTTCCTGCACAGCTCCCCGCAACCCTGATACTCAATCACCCAGAAAAAAATTCTACCATCTGGCCAGACTAGACTGCTGTTATCAGGAAAAAAAATCCCCTCCCAGTAGATGCACATGAACTGCTTAAATATTAGTGGCTACTATTCAAAAAAAAGCTTTGATAGTCCCTCTTGGAAGGTCTTGTGGCTCTTGTTAGGCAACCATCTATTCTTCCTTAAATTAAGAAAAAAAAATTAGCCAGCCAGCTTTCCTCCCTCAAAAGCCAGATCTGAGTTATAAGCTAGTGACAATTGCTGTTATTACTAGACAATCAATGACTACTACCCCCAAAAAAGCCCTCCTCTCCAGTGTTTCCTTAGCGAGCTTCATTAAGGCATTTAACGGCCATTTCTGATCCCAGCAGTGTTATGTCTGAACATCACCACCACATCATCAAGTACTATGTTGTAAATATCCTCTTTAAAATAATGGAGGTTGTCATCTAATTCACAGCATTGGAGCTCTTTGCCATTGAATTTGGCTTGTCTGCCCTCGGGTGTAGCTGTCAGTTGACTGGGTGTTTGGAATCCCATCATTTGTCACCATTAAACAGTTGTATTTAAAAAATAGCGTTCTCGATCTAGTGGTTAAAAAAGCTTAACGTCATAGGATCTGTGTACAACTTGTGCCACGTTCCACTGCCACGTTTTAGAGTAAATGGAATGCTGACTAGCGAAGAAACCTTCTCCAAAAAGGTCCAGTCCAGTTCAGAATGGCTGCTATACAAATCACATGTCAAGTCAGCCTTCGGTTCTGAGATGCAATGGAACGGTTACGGTCATAAGCCGTCTATCAGAAAGACACCTATTCAAATTCAGCCTAGATAAGGCTAAACAGAGTTCACGTTTGGATTTTTGAAGCACCCTCCACAGGGTGAGTAATTAACAAGAGGTGAAAAGAAATTAACCCTATAAAAATGAAAAATAAAGATCTTCTAGTGGTTGTTTTTTTTTTTTTTTAAATTAATATTAAGACAGTAATAGTGCTAAAGAAACTGCATCTGAAGAACATGTAAAAATGAGCATCTGATCAGGGAGTGTGTATCTTTTTGTTGTCTGCAACCTGCTGAGCCTGGCAGATCCAAATATTTCAGAAGTTATGTTCAATGATGAAACCATGCAGATGTGGAGCCAGAGTTAAGATAGCTACCCTCAAAAATGGGTCTTTGTCAGAGCTTTATATGCTAGATCTGCAGAAATTCCACTAAAGGAACAATACACAACCCACACTCAGCCCTCTCCCTACCTTTAGAAAAAGCCATTGCCACCATGGCCACAACATTTCAAGGCAAAAGATCCTAAGTCAGTTTTTCTCATTCATTTGCTTGGCTCTCCAGGTAGTCAGGAAGATTTCCAGGAATAAATATTGTAGGTCATATGATTATTTATCCCAAAAGAAAAAAAAGCCCAGGAGTTTTGTGGCAGATTGGTTAATCAAAACCTCAAGATGAGAAGTGATCCATCAAATTGATGGGTTCATAGGTGGCTTCAATGAGGGTCTACTGGTACCTAACCCCAATGTGACAGGCACTTATTTCCACATGGTTGGACCTCATGATTAAAATTCAATCTACAGAAAAAACACAAACAAAAAACACAGCAACGCAGCTGGGTCACCTGTACCCTACAAAGTGCTTATGTCTCAACATAGCTTTCAGATCCTAGAACCTCAGTCAAACCCTGTTTGTCTCCATGTGTAGTTCTCATAGATCATAATCTCCCATCATAGAGGCTCTCCATTAAGCCAAGCATGCATTAGTCTTTGCAGGTATAAACTTCTTCTCTTTGAGTACACTGCTTGCACTCTACGTAGCAGCACCAGCGAACCTGACATTGGCATGGCCGCGTGACCACCCTGCTCTGCGTGTTGTGGCCTCGCCCACAGCAGATGCTCTCGCAGTTCTTGTCTTTGTAACATTTCCTCCCCGAAGTCCCGGGTGAATACCTGCTCATCAAACAGAAGCTGGGGGAATCGTCAATGTAGACGAGATCTGTAGTCCTTGGGATCTGATCGCTGTGTCCAGGGGTGGATTTCTTGGGTGGTGAGATGTCCCCTTCCCCTGTAGCCTCGTTGGTAGTGCTGCCCACTTTGAGGGACGTTTCATACTTCTGCTTCAGCTGCTTGCCGATCTCGTGGAACGGAGAGAGCTGCCTCCAACAAGTTCGGACGGTGCAGGATCCAGATACACCATGGCACTTGCAAGTAGTCTCCACACCAGCTTTGATGACCTGCAAACAGAAGCCAACCAAATAGAAAGTCAGCCAAACAAACAAGGAGTCCTGCGGCACTTTTAAAGAACAAGTTTATTTATCGCATGAGATTTCGTGGGAGAAAATCCCCTTTGTCAGACGCTTTGAAGATGGGGAACTTACAGAATGGGAGGAAATTAAATTAAAAAGAAAGTCAGTCACTTATCTACAGGCTACGTTGTGAAACCATGAAATCTTGGCACCACAGAAGGCAATCTCCTGGTTGGAGCAGGCACCTGGGAGCATACGTTTCCTTTTCCTGGTTCTGTCAGAGTTTAGCCAAGTCATTTAGCTTTGAGCAGTGAGTTAAACTAGATCTCCCGAGTTCCCTTCCAACCCTAATCTTCTGTGATTCCTCTGCATGATTCTGAGTTGCAGTACTTAGCGCTTAGAGATCCTGGGGTGAATTGGTAACATCTATATTTTTACAGGGATTTTTTTTTTTTTGAAGCTGGGGTGAATCAGAGGTCGTCTATTACAGTGGGATCATTCCTGCATTCATGATTAACGTAATAGCTATAGTAGGAATTCATGCTATCTTGCTTACCATTAACATATGCCCTTCCATGATAGAGTTACTAAAAGGCTAAGTAAAAAAGTATTTAAGACTCTCCAAGGTGGGTTAAATAGAATCCTTTGTTACATGGCTTAGATTCATCCCTACAGTAGCCACCTACTTAACTGGAATGGCAGAGAAAGAGCTCTATTGAGTCATTTAGTTCCATCTTCCTGGAGCAGTGGGCTATGGACCATCAGTGGTTTGCCGATCACGTGTTGGTCCTATTGTGCAGGCTTTCGTCCATTCACAGCAGCTACACTGCATTAAAGACCATTAAACACTTGGCCTATCTGCCAGTGCTTAGATGGGGATGATGAATCAAGAGGGAGTGCCCACAAGAGCAGAGGGCTACACTTCAAACAAGGTTGATATCCCTAGTTCAAGATGGGTCACCTGCAGCATTTTTAGTGTGGCAAATGCCTATCTTGAGTGGGAACAGGCATGGCTGCAAGATTCCAAGTTGGCAGGAGCTGGAAACACCAGAGAAACAGCTTACTAGATTTCAGACAAAACTGCATACTGTATTCCTGGTAGACATGAGGTTCTGGAGGGATTTAAGACCTTTTGAAGTGTCCTGTTTTCAGGATGGGCTTATGGGGGCCTTGTGGGCCTATAGGGGGCCCCACAATGGGCCTTCGCCTTGGGCCCCCAATAGCCAAAGGCCACCTCTGATCTAATGTGACTGCCTAGTTCACCTCTATGGTTGGGTCCACCCTGTCAGCACGCAGACCATCCATTGCCTATGCAAGGCCAATGGAAACACAGCTGAACAATTCAGACTGCAGTGAAAAGATACCAATGGTGTACATCAGTGGCTCTCAACCTTCCCCCACCTACTGTGCCCCTTTCTGGAGTCCGACTTATCTTGCTCACCCCCAAGTTTCACCTCACTTAGAAATGTGCTTAAGAAAAAGGGTCAGGCAAAAAATAAGTTGTCCCAGCACACTGAAAAATGACGTCTCATTTTTACCATAATACTATAAATGAATTGGATTATAAATAAATATTTCCTTACATTTCAGTGCCTCAAGCTTTTAAGTAACCCTTAAAGTTTTCAGAAGTACCCCCAATACTCAGCTGCCTCCCAGCTGGGACCAGGGCAAAGCAGGTGGCTGCCACATGCACTCCCAGCCTGCGTCTGGCATTCCCCCAGGAGTATGCGTACCACAGGTTGAGAAACCATGATAGTATATGAAGCAGTATGAACAAGTCATTTTATGACATTTTGGTTTGTACCAACTTAGTGTTTAGATATGCCTAGTTGGACAACAGGTTGCATTAAATGAGTTGCCAAACTCCCCGGAAGACCTCTGCGTAGCCCTGCTTGAGAACCACTGGTGTACAGACACCAGTCAGTCCAGCCCATGTTACCAAAAAACTTGTATACATCTCTGCAATGTCATCCAGCGTTCCCTCCAGTTCAATAGCCTGGTCTGGAAATCAACAGCTCACCCAAAAAGCTGCCAGAACTTACAGCGAGCCGTCATGAGCTCACACATTTTCTCACAAAAGTATCACTGCTTACTGGCCAAGTACAGGCTTAATGAACCATGCTGTAATTTGCTATGAAACCCCAGGATGCCCCTCTTTCCTCTCCTCTTGAAAAGGAGAGGTTCATATGGGAAAGGATGGAACATATTCACATGTGTTAATACAATGCTCTCACTATGGCCAGAATAGAGCTGGGCGAATAACTGATTGTTTTGGTTCAGTGGCAGTTAGAAGAAAATTTGCTTTGGGTCAAACGAGGGGGGGGGGGGGGGGAGATTTTTGGCAGAGGAAGCAAAGGGCTAAATTCACAGGGGGCCATAGGCACTGCTAACATAATGGAGAAGACCCAGGTTTGAATCCCTGCTCAGGGCCATGTGACACCACTACTTTGTGTGTCTAGATTCAGAAGGTGTTGTAGGACAGGGACACACACGTGTACGTGAATAAAAAGTTTCACCCAGTTGCCATCCGCACATGTGGGTTAATAATTCCACTATCCAATACTACAGATGAAGAAAAGATCCTTAAAACCCAGAGCCTTCAGAATCAAACCTGCATGACACTAGCTACATGTGACCTGTACAGAACCAGATTCCCTCCTAGAGTGTGGCACTCCAGAGAACTCCATGGGGTTACACCTACCCGGATTTTGAGCAGAAGAACAGGTTCAGGCCCATGGGAACTATTAGGAAGTTGGGTTGGGGTAGGGACAGAGGCCTCCTCTTTAATCCAGAAGCATGTGGCTTTGTATAAAAGACAGGTTCATGGTGCCCACTGTTGCTTCTCTGTGCACATTTTGGTCACACGGAAAGACCCATCACAACAGGTACCTCATTTCCTACTAAATAGCACAGAAAGGCCTCTACAGATCTAGCACAGAAAGGCCTCTACATATCTCAGTGGGATTCAGAGTGCACAGAGCCTATATGGTTTTCTGCCTCCACCCCACAGTAGAACCCCTGTTTAAACTCTTCCAGCCTTTCCAGGGTAGGATTTGATCCAGAGTGGGATGGCAAGTGTGGCCAAGAATCAAAGGCCATGAGCTCACTGAGTCTGACTCACATATGACAGAGCTGCAAGGAAGCCATGGAGGTTTGCTGAAGACTTCAAGGCACCACAGTGGCTCAATGTTGCCCCCCTTCCCTGCCTCTCTCCAAGGTATGTTAGTTGGGCAAATCTTACAGCCTCTTCCAGTACCGTATGGTATATAGACTCTACACAATCCTGTGACCCAAAAGGTCACAATCACCACCCCACTATAGAGAAGGCGAAACTGAGGTGAAGTTACTTTTCCAAGTCACCCAGCAGGCCACTGGATGAGCCAGGAGTAGAATCCAGGTCTCCTGGATCAGCGTTCGTTGCTCTACCCACTGGGCCACAGCCCCAGGGGGACAATTTTCCAAGTGGGCCACAAATGGCATGATTCCAATGGAGCTGGAGCTCTTCCAACTCAAAGTTGAGGAGGGAGAGAAGGGTGCTCCTGGCAATTGAATTAAAAAAAAATAGGACATTTTCATATAGCAGCTCATGTTAGATTCTGTCCTTGTTTACACCCATGGACTTCAGCAGTGGCGTAAAGGTCGAGTTTGGCGTGGAGTTCATGTTTTTGTTTTACTCGCGCATCCTAATCGTCCGCCATCAAACGCCAGTGCTCTGGAAAGGCGGACGTCACAAAGGATGGAGAAATCAGAAGCAGACTGATTTGAAAGAACAAAGGGAAAGAAAAATATGGCAAGTCTCCATTACCAATGTGTATGCACCCACGCCTACCTCAGAAGTTCTTCCCATTACAGCTTTCATTTTTATGGGGACATGTCCAAATAAGTTAAGTCTGAGTAGGGGCTGGGCAATGGAAGGAATGTTTTGTCATACAAGAGCTGGGATTGGAGGGGGAGGGGACAGGGAAGCAGAACAGGAACAGGGTAAGAAACACTAACAGATGCCGTCCCTAAAGGCCAGTGCTGCAGAAGGGGCAGCTACTGGATGAGTAGCGCGATATAAAATGGAGAACAGAGGAAATAGGTGGTCGGAGAAAGCAAGGAGAGAAGAATAAGGGCCATTCTCAGCTGGAGTAAAGCTGAAGTGCTCCATTGCATTCGATTTACACCACTGAAGCACTGATCAACTTTGAAGGCACTGTTTACCAGACTTCCCTGGAAAGATGTCACACTATTGGAGCTCACCTGCCTTAGAAAGGCCTGTCCTCCATAAGTGGGTTTGATCCCTGCAACTACTTTGTGGCTGCTGGGAAAACTGAGGGGACACCTCAACTGGATAATCCTGGGGAACCTGAACATTAATGGATTGTAATTATTTTGTATCGTTCAGTGCTTCCCTCTTCCCCAGAGGGCAATAGAACAGGCACCACATTTTCCACTGGAGCGACTTTGTTTTTACTTTAACATGGACACGCTACAACCATCCCTTAAAATAGCAAAGCAAAAACACAGTCTGATTTATAAGCTCCCTCCCATAAAGGTACCACGGCTGAGCACCCTTCCTTTGGGCCAGCTGGCTTTATTCAGGATCTTGAAATCAACCCTCACATCCCCTCCCCTCCTCTGCCCATTATGGAGTCTGCCTATGTTACAGTCCATAACAGCAGATGACTGGCTCCAATCCATTTCCCTGGCCATCGGGTTCTTAGTTACTTGGCAGCATGGATCCCAAGCACCACATGCAAATTTGCAATAGGTCATGGACTCCTGAGCTGGGGCCTGGCCCAATCTTGGTATTACACAGTCATTTTTAGACAGATGCTCCACATAATACAGCCTTAAGCAAACCCCAGCCAACGGTCACACTTCATTCCTGCGACAGCCAAGACCTTCTCAAATGCAATCCAATAACACACAGTAGCATTCAGACAAGTGACAGGTTACAGAGGGAGATGTGTTATTGCTCACAGTACTCTGCGGGCCAGCTCGGTTAGAAGCGGTTACACGCTACATGCCAAACTGTCTAGCCAACCCTGCAAGAATCCCACGGCGTTAGACAAGAGTGCACAGAACACAGTTCAAAACACTAAAAGGAGACCCTATGTGCTCACTCTAGCTCTCATGCTGTCTCTTCGAACTGGTTCTCTGTCCCCCACCCCGGTCAAACAGTGTAAACTGAAACAAGTTGCTAGACCTGACATGGTGCCCAGACCACCAGCATGCCGGGCAAAGCCAACGAGAGAGGCTTGCAGTCACTTCATGTTCCAAAGGCAGCTTATTCCTCCCCTCACTCCCTACCCCTCCAACAAGCTCAGGAGGAAAGAATCAACCCAGTGCATGAGATCCTCTCTAGCAGCACCCCACAGTTGACTAGGCTGATGTGCAGCTATACAAGATGGCAGTTGTGCTGGCTGTATTCTTGATCATGATGCTCCTGCAGCAGCAGAAGGGCTGGACAATTTGACCTCTTCAGCATGCAGTTGTCCTGGAGGAAATGCAAGATGCCCTGTCGAGGACAGGAAGTGTGATGCATGTGGGCTGCAAGGCCTTATGGGTGCAAACTACTACTATAGTACTCAAGGGGAAAGTAGATTTCTACTGATTGGGTGAGGTTTTTTGTTTGAGGGGGTGGGAAGGCCACTGAAGGAGAAGGGACATGGTAGTTTTGACTCATACCTATTAAAGCTACCAGAGGAACCTTGTAACGTTGTCCCAATCTCCATCATCCACAGCTAGGAGGGCTGCATCCCAGTGCAACAGCGAGCTGAGTTTCCAATTCCTTTGCTTTTAACAATTGCACCAGTTTCCCCATTCCAGGATGGTGCATTTACACTGCTGGCGCACAACAGCGACACATGCAGAACCCTCATAAAACCCCCTCTTCTGGGGCTCATGAAAACTCAAGGAACTTACAGAGCAGCTACAGCAAAAATCCTAATGAACTTCCTCCCTCAGCCACCCTGCCTGGCTGCCATCAGTCACAATTCAGCTGCTCATGGAAGCTTTCCACAGAAGGCCATGTCTTAACTGGCTTCAATCACACCGCAAGCCTCCCATCAGCTGGACTGAGCCACTCTCTGAAGGCTAGGCTTCACGCCTCTCCCCCTGGCCTTTAGTGTTCTTCCTTTTCACAACTGCTGGTCCGTCTCCTTCTGCTCTGCCTGGCAGGTACAGAAAAAGGAGGCAGCCAGGAGAGAGCATCTGCTGATGGACTGTTCTGAGGGGTGCTGAGGAACCCCATCAGTGCTGACGCAGAAGAGAAGCCAAGGAGCTGGGGCAGCGCCAGCTAATTCACGGAGATGGCAGGTTGGCTTGAACAGGAATTAAGTAGCATATTAGGTAGATCTGTTCCAAAGGGGTAGCTGTGTTAGTCTAGTTCAGCAAAACTGAAGGAGTCTTGGGGCACTTGAAAGATTAACCAATTTTTTTTTCCCACATGAGCTTCCGTGGGCAAAGTCCCACTTCATCAAATGCCAGAGTGGAAAAACCTGATAAATCTGACATCTGATGAAGTGGGACTTGGTCCATGAAAGCTCATGTGAAAAATAAATTGGTTAGTCTTTAAAGTGCTATAAAAGAGTCCTCTTGTTTCACATTAGATCAGGTTAGCTAACACCTTGTGGTTTAGATAAAGGGAGTTTCAACTGTAACACACACTAACTAGTCAGGTGGAAGTCCCTGGGGAGGCCTGAATCCCATGGTACTTCTGAGGGACATCACCCACTACACCTTCCTCCTGCCTGGATGTGCTCTGATCTTGTATCTACCACTGGGGTCCTTTTATAGTAGAAGAATTTTGGCTGTGAGAACTATTGTCATACAAGTTCACACAACAAGTCGGGACAGAACTGAAACTCAAGCCTCTCAACGCCCAGGCCTTCACCTAATCTGCTTGACCACACTGCCTCAGATAAACGCTATGGAATTTACTTTGGTGGGGTGGAACAAAAATCCACCCTCCCACAGAGCTTTATCCATGGCCCATAAAGCATCAAGGTTGGCCAGGCTCAGAGGTGGCATCTAATATTCTCTCAGGCTGGTTCTTGCTCCCATGCTTGGAGTCTGATTGCCACATACGGGGGTCTGGAAGGAATTTTCTCCCAGATCCAATAGGCAGGGACCTTGAGCGGCTTTTGCCTTCCTCAGCAGGTCACCGGATGTCTCTTGCTTAACCCCCTTTAAAGAGCCACAGGAAATGGAGTAGGAGACTCCTGCGTCAAGAATCCGGAGCAACTATTGCTCCGTGCTGCTGTATGAACGGAGGCGAGCCAAACTGAATAGCGAGCACTGGAGGACCTCACCTCCAAACAAAGACTGAAAGACTCTGGGAGAAGGATCACAACAGAGCATCACTGTATAGCAAGGAATCCTTCCCCACAACAGCAGTCTGCGCTTGATAGCCAGCTAGAGCCCAGTAAACAGCTTTGGAGATGGCAGACAAGCTCTCAGTTTTAGCTGAGCTACTGAGCACAGCTCCCCATTCATTCCCAACTGGGCAATCAACTCCTCAATGGTTTTAAGCCAGCTTCTGGAATTGTCTAAACCCAAAACAGTAGAGACTCTTATGGGAGTTCTTGGACAGTCTTATTCTTCCAGCCTGGCCTGCAGTTCCCCTCAGTCACAACCACCTGCTCTTCTCACCTTTTTACAGGTGAAGATTCAGACGAGCGTTCAGAGCAAGGAAAGAAAAACAGAGATCCTGTGATCACAGTAACGGCTCTTCTATTTAGACAGGCATTCTAGGAACAACTGGATTGGTTTATCCCCCTTTTAAAAAAAAAATCCAAACAGCTTGAATTTAATGACACTTGGAAGAAAGTAACAGCTTTAAAACAGTGCTTTGCAAGGAAGTTTAGCTTGAAGATTCTTCCTGAACGGCAGTGAAATGTAATCACAGGATTTACCTTTCACTCCCATACTATAAGTTTTTTTCCCCCCATGTAAGTTTTCTCAACTCTGGCATCTGACAAACTGGGACTTCACCCATGCAAGCTCATGTGAAAAAGATAGTCTTTAAAGTGCTTCAAGACTTTTTCTTGCTGAACTAGACTAACACGGCTACCCCTTTGGAACTAGCTAATGTTTGAAAGCACTTCTGAAGATGAAAGGCACTACACGAGGGCTAAGTGCTATTCTTAATAGGTTAACTTAACCCAGAAAAATAAAACGTGTGCTTGCATCTTTCTTCTTACCAGTTGCTTTCAAAGTGTCCGATTTCCAGGTATTGGTCAGGTCATTAGCCCTCCAGACGCCAGTATTTGTAGGAGTGATTTGTTGTGGATGGAAAACGCAAGTACAATTTACACCCCTATGTACCCTCTACAGAACTTCATAGACAACAGCCTGACCCTCATGCCTCTCTGCACGTCAGCTTGTTAGCAAGTGACATGAGAGAACAGGATTGACTTGTTGGAAAAGAGTGATTGTTCTACATCTTTGCATGAGTTTAGCCTTAGAAGCCTTGCCCAACAGCTTCGGGTCTGAACACTCAGCCAGTAGGGAACAAAGAGATACAAAAGGAAGGACTGCAGTGATCTGGGCTGCGGAAGCCCTAGGTTCAAGTCCCTACTCTATCAGATGTCTGATGTCAGTCCGACTGTGCACTTCTGTCCCTCAACGTGCATGTGGGCAAGATGGTTCCATACTATAATGATGGGAATCATTAACAGTACCACAGAGAGGGTCAGGGCAGGCTTCCACCTCAGGAACAGAGAGGCCTCCTCTGAGGGCAGGAGGGAAACTGAGCCAAACCCATTCAGTCCCAGATCGCCTTCCTGACGTTGCCAAAAATGGAGAAATTGAGCCACTTACGAGGCAAACCCACACCCTTGGTGCGGAAATCCAAGCAATATTTAGACAGAACAGACAACAGAGTCCTGTGGCACTTTTAAAGACTAACAGATTTATTTATTGCATGAGCTTTCGTGGGAGAAAATCCCACTTCGTCAGATGCTTTGAAGATGAGAAACTTACAGAATGGGAGAAAATTAAATGCAGGGAAGTGTATGACATAGGATCAGGTCAGGCTGTAACGTCATACACTTCCCTGCATTTAATTTCCTCCCATTCTGTAAGTTTCCCATCTTCAAAGCGTCTGACGCAGTGGATTTTCTCCCATGAAAGCTCATGCGATAAATAAATCTGTTAGTCTTTAAAAGTGCCACAGGACTCTGTTGTCTTTCTACAATAGACTAACACGGCTCCCCCTTTGGAATTAGGCAGAACAGATATCACTAGTTGTTACCAACAGGGGTCAGACGTAACCTGTGGACCTTGAGGTGAAAGATTAACTTGTTAAAACCACTTTCTCTGGAGGGATGCTCCCTCCCATCCTGCCCTGCAAACATGAGCTTAAAGCAACACCAAGGCAGAGACCTGAGAGAAGCTGGATCCATTTTACAGCCATCAGTGGCTGGCTTGAGGAATGGGCCTTCAGCAGTTGTATGTGGTCCCAGCAGCCAAAACCCCTCACTGGACTTTCAGGTTATTCCAAAATAATGGAGGAAGCTTAAAATTTTTGTATGGGGGTGGGGAGGAAACACATTTAGAAGGACTCCATCTTAAAAAATAGACTCGTCAGTGGGAATTCTCTACAGTGCAGCTTTTTACCTCCTTTGCTCTATACCCCTCATCCTCCGTGGTGCACCGGGCCATCCAACATGCCAACCTGCAGAGGTGGCTAACCATCACCTATTCTTTCAACTCACTCGGAGGATGGGAAAGAGGCTGGCAACATGGTCCCTCTTCCCTGGTAACTGCATCTCTTAGCGGTGCCCCTCAGACATACTTGACCAAACATACTTCAGGAAAAAGGGCAGGCCTTTGTGGGATTACAGGAATTTAGCAATGCCCCGGAGAGGTACTTGCAAAGTCATGTTTAATGATACTTTGCTGAGAAACATGGGTGAATTTAATTAAAACATCACTTACTCAAGCCCAGTGGAACTAATTGAGAGCTCTCGTATTCGGACTTTTCATTAATGGTTACAAAAGAGGGGCAAAGAGGGTGGTAGACTGAATCCAGCCTCTATGCAATATAACGGCGCGACTTCCACTTCCATGGAGCTTTACCAAGTTGACTTCTTTTGGGAGGGGAGAGGGGGGAGCGCTGAATAGCTGAGTAGATTTGGCAGAGGAAAGGAAATTGCTTTTTTAATAAGTGGGCTATTCAGAGCTCATGCTTCACAATAAAGAGACGGCTGGAGAGGTCCTCAGTCTAAATTACCTCATCCTTGCACCAGACAAGTTTGCCCTTTCATTAGCAATTGAGGTCATATGGGAAGCACTTTGCAGGGCAGAACGGGTATTAACGGCTCAGAGATGATTTCAGCATTGGCGGCAAGTTACAGTCTGCCCAGCGAGGGTGTCAAAGTGAAGTCAGAATTTCTACCCTGAGACGCTAAAACGAGGGTTTGTTTTTCCCCTTCTCTTTTAAGGGGAGGGACAGAGTAATACCACCACCTGGGAATACACGGGGTGTTTGGTAGCTTCTGTCCATAGAGAAGTTGCTTTGTTCACTGCGAAAACTAGAGGTTGTGCTTAATTCACTGAGCTGGCAACTGTGCCCTTGTGTTGTGTCTCAGGAGACCAGCAACACATTTTGCCAGGACTGGAGTAACGGGTGAGGAAGAAAAGAAATCCATGCTCCTGAGAAGTGAGGAGGTCACCAACACTTCTGCTGTATCTCTTATGGATAGCCCCACTTGGACATCTGCTGCCCCACATGGACAGACACTGGAGTTGTCTCCTACGACAAGTTACTGGAGGAGGAAGTCCCCTTCCTAGCCTCAAACTCAAGGCAGTCTATCATGCACTGCACGGACGTGACTGGCCTACACTGGTTTTACTAAACGGATGCCCTTACACCAGAGCAACACCTGGTGTGGACAGGACCAGTGGTGAGGTTAAGTCTGAGTTCTAGGCTAAGTTTAATTCCCTATTCAGCCATAGACTTGGACAAGTCACTGTCTTTTCAATCTGTAAAATGGGGATAACCCCTCACAGAAACATTGCGAGGGGGTAATTATGTTAAAGATCGGGAGATGCTCAGACACTGCAGTAAGAGGGGCCCTATGAGTGCCTTAGATCTATTGTGTGCCCAGTTGTTTTATGCTAATTGAAATTAAGAGTTCCCCCACCTTGAAACACACGGGGGGTTCCTTCATTTAGTTCAATTTATTTTAAAGTCAGGCCTCAAACTGGTTTTTGAGCAGACCTTCCTCATTGCTATCAGTTTAGCTTCCAGTACTAGTCAATGGTTGGAGAATCTGGAACGCAAAGAGCCACATCTAGTTTCCTTCGGGGGGAAAGAAAAGATGGCCAAGAAGCATGACCCTGAACAGGACTGATTAGTCCTTTAACCTGCTACCTTTGCCAACAATGTGAAAGCAGAGGATTCAAATGGGGTTTAAATCCTTCGCTCAACAGGCACATCTACCACTTGTTACCCTGGGGCATTGAGTTTCAACTGCATGTAGAAAAGAAGATGTAACCTGTCTTTCTTTGTGTCCAAGGAGCATTCCCATCTTTCATGAGAACTGCTACAACGACCCGGAACCAATAGGTATAGCCACTATATTGTAACAGTTTAACTATCACAGTGGCTAATATGGGAGCATTGATTTGCCAGTCAGAGTGAACACAAGAGCCTCCAGTCAATATCTCAACAGTAGAGTTGGCCACATTGAGCTATGTTCTTAATTATAGAAAAGTAGGGCTGGAAGAGACCTGAAGAGGCCATCCAGTCCATTTGAGGCAGGACCAATTACACCTGGACCATCCACGGTAGGTTTGTCTAAATTATTAGAAACTCACCATTGAGAAGGACTCCATACCTTCCCTTGGAAGCATATTCCAGACTTCAGAGAATTTTTCTTCATAATCTACTTTAAGTCTCCCATGCTGCAGAAGGTGGTAATCTTCTCACCTAAAGCCCTGCAGGGAACATCTCAGTCCTGACTGCAACACCTTGCCACGCAACCCCTTCTGAAGGGAGGCACTCATGCACCACGGCAATGGCCATCATATCAAGGTCGAGAGACAGCAAGATACGCTCGAATGCAGAATGCAGAGAGGAGAGCTAGCCCCTGGGCCTTGAGACCAACACTCTCTCTTCTGATTCCAATTCAGACCCCAACCCTCGAGAAGTGAAAGGCAAACTGGATTAACTCACACCACCCATTCATTTCTCAAGACCCCATATCCACATGACGACCGAGTGCCACCTCACCTTCATGCCCACAAGGTTGTTGTGGAAGTCCACCCTGGCTCGCAGGTCCTTGTTGGATTTCTTCCCTAGGAACTCCTTGACAAACTTGTTGCTGTACTTCAGATTGTCACCACACCCGCCCCACTGCCAGGCTTCCCGGTTTTCCAGATCAGGGGCTTCATCGCAGGTGCAGCGTTCCATGCGTCCAGCGCTGCACGCCTTAGCCATGGCGTGGGTGAGCCCTGCTGAGGAAATGGCATAGAGGAAAGCTGTTTCCTTAAAACCTAGGAGAAGGACAGAAGAGGACAAGATTACATTGGGGCAAGACTGCCTTGCTGGACACGTTTATGGGCCCACAGCCCCAGAGGACTGGCCTGAAGGGATTAAGTCATAACTGCACATTTTTACCACCAATGGTGAAATACTGGAGAATAACACAAGGAACACGAGCCAGATGGTGAGTCTTGGCCACATACCTATGGTTTAACCGATCACCATATTTGGGATCAGGAAGAAGTTTTCTCCCAGGGCAGACTGGCAAAGGCTGTACATGTTTTTCACCTCTCTCTGTTGCATGGAGCAGAGCTCGCTCACTGGTGGATTCTATGCACCTTAAAGTCTTTAAGCCACTGTTCCCAACCTGTGTTTTGGGGGCCAAAAGTGGCCCTCATGGGCTTTCAAAGTGGCCCCTTGGCTCCCCACCTGCTGGCCAAAGCATGGAGTCACTGCCCAAAGACCCAGGTGGAGTACATTTCCGCAGGGCGGAAAGACCGATGTAGGCTCCTTGCTGCAGCCAAGGGGATAGGAGATTAGCACTCCCTTCCCCCTGGCTATAGTAGGAAGCAATGCAAAGTGCTCTGCCTAGGTCCCTGGGTGCTAGGATCCTTGCTGGAGCCAGAGGGAGGGGAGGGGAGCATTGATCTTTTGTCCTCCTGGATGGAGAAGGGGGACCCAGGCAGAGTGCTCAGAGCTGCAGGAGGCGTGTGGTTTCCCTGCTGCAGCTAGGAAGTTGGGAGATCAATCAGCACAGAGGCAAAATGCTTTTTGGGAGTAGAGGGTCTGCTGGCACTTTAAAACCATGATTTGAGGACTAATAACTCAGTCCTAGGTTAGAGGTTTATTACAGGAAGGGCTGGGTCGGGTTGTAGTCTGCAGTGTGCAGGAGGTCAGACTAGATCATATTGGGCGCTTCTGACCTTAGACTATCTGCAGCAGAGAAGTGAAGAGAAAGGACAGACCAGAAGTCAACCTGTAGCTCTCAACCACACAAGATAAGGCCTTTTTTACAGGTAAGGTGCAGATGAAGTTTATACTAAAACTTGTCTTCTGCTGGAGTAGCTCACTAGCTCTTCCAAGAAACACAAGCTATGCCACGCAAAGCCCTTTATACCAGTGTAAGTTTGATCTACACCAAGGTGGATCTCGGTACAGTGATGTCAGTTAAAATGACAAACCTAAATATCACATGCACCTGTGCCTGAGTCTGAAAGGAGGAGGAGGAGAAGGGAATATTAGTATAGGTTGTGGATGGGCATCTGCCAAGATCCCCAGCCTCCAGAAACAGGCTGAGGGAAACAAGTCAAAGCCACCAGCCTCAAGGTATAATAGCACATGGATGGCAAATCTGGGGTCAGCCAGGACTTTCACCATAATGGAAAGTAGCTCTGTTGCAAAAAAACAAAACTAAACCAAAAAACACCCAGTTCAGTGGTTACAGTGAGGAACGGGAACATGTTTTTCTGCTGTAGAAGCCCATGAGTTCAAGGAAACAATTAGCTACGCCTTTATTGTCCTAGCCAAGACAGCTGAGCAGGGAGGAGAACAGCATGCACAGCACCCAGCCCGTTACCGAAGGCACAGCCACATTTGAAAGTGTCCTGCATGCACATAACTGCTACATTGTGAGCAGGGGCTATCTACATTTTTAGGCAAGTAAACCGAGGCAGACGGGTAATGCATCTTGGCCCACGATTGCGCAAGGGGTTGGAGACAGGAATGGCCTCTGGGTCCCTTGCTATCAAGGCAAAGCTACGACATTTGAGATCAGAGCCCAGAAGTCTTCTAGATTTTATCAATAACTCAAAAGGAGGGTGACAGCGGCCAATATCCATCAGCTCGTTGGCCACCCGAGACCATGAAGAGACACAGCCAGATCACTTCTAGCCTATGAAGCTTCAAAGCTTCAGTTCCAGTAGTAAAGTGAGAGAGCACTGGCCCAGCACCCATTCTAGCATTGATTTGTATCCCCAGCTGCATCCCTGGAAAAGCCAGGGCAACAGCAAGAACCCAGGGGATGGGCCAACAGGCCTAGCCTTGAACTTTGAGGAGACGAGCTCCATTTCCTTTTCTGCCACAGACTTCCTGTGTGGCCTTGGGCATGTCGCTTGGCCTCCGTGCCTCAATGCCCCACCTGTACAAATAGGGATAACAGCATCACCTTATCTCACAGGGGTACTGGGAGGATGAACACAAAGATTGTGAAGCACTTCGGGCTCTGCTGATGGAAGGCTCCAAAGAGGAGCTGGTTATTAAGTTACCATAGCCTTATGTGATGGGGTGTACCACCCACACCAACCCTGAAGGAGTTAAGGTGGCCAGAACACCTCTGACAGGAGGCCCAGAGATTTAAAAATACCTATTGCTGATTGATCCCAGCAAGGAATTAAAAAAGGGGGGGGGGCAGGTGTTGTAGTAGTCGGAGAAGGCTGTAGTGGGAGTCTGCAGTAACTCAGATAAGAAACAGGAGGGAGGATGCCCATGGCGTGGGAGGGTAGAATAAGCCCTGGGATCCTACTCTTGGAAGAAGGATCGATCCCAGTGGAACCATGGGGAAGAAGCTGGATAAGAAAGGGTAGGAAGAAGCTGAGGGAAACAGCAGGCAGGAAAAGGGACTGTGTAGGGGGTGGCTGCCTGCCAGAGGGTCCCTGAGCTGGAGCCCTGTGGAGGGACCCTCCAGACAGCTGGTCCTGTGAGACAGATCCCAGAAGCAAGAGAGCTGAGCTGCAAATGAATTGGGTGGGGGGGGGGATGAGAGAAAAGCCACCTCAGTGTGACCATCAGCAAACGGGCAAGAAAGTCCTGCCATGTCTAGCCAGGAGGAGGTAGTGTTCCTCATGAGCGAACTCCCATTATTTTTTTCTTCTTTGCAAGCTAGGCTGAGCTAAACATTTTTACCCAGTGACATTTTCCCCTCCCGTGGATGCAGAGAGGCACATTGCCTCCTGAGATCCCCAGTTCTATACATTCACTGGCTCTTTCTCCTCTCAGTCCCAGCCGGGCTTGACTCAAAGTCTTAGACCCAAAGCTCACAGGGCAGTGCGGGTGACTGTTACCCAGGGCACAGAACCCTTGATTTGGCTCATCACAAGCAGGCTAACATATTTGAGCTGCAGAGTCACTCAGATCTTTGCGGGGCCTTCTCAGGGGCTCTTCTGTACTTAACCCAGACAACCGGGATACGTAGCGAGACGCTCTTGTAACAGTCTGACACTCTGCGAAGTAACCATTTGTATGCATCCTGTACAAGAAAGACTGTATTGGTACCATTGCCTTGCATCATCCAGAGAGCCTGGCTGTGTGTCATAAGCCCTATATAGCTAAAAGGGTCACCATTAGTTCAAGAAAGGCCACTGCTTCTGGAGTAGGACATCATGGCTAGAGATCCTGAAGGGAATGCCATCAACAAGCAACAGCCTGCAATCACCATGCTAGGAAAGCAACAAGCGTTTCTGCATCTGGCTTCTCGGCCTGCTCAGAACGTTGCCCCAGACCCGCCCTGAGCTCGCTGAACCCCAGATAAAAACAGCCAAGACTATGCGCTGCCCGGCTGAGCAGAACACTTCCTGAAAATGAATTTGGTGAGATGGGATAGCTTGGCTGACCTGCCACCAGAGTGCTTAGTGACAAACTGAAGTGTAAACTTGCTCCTCCTGCATTGATTTCACAACCAACCCATTCGGTAGAAAAGCTTCTTCTCCACTTCTCCCTCCTTTATCCTCCGAGACGCCGATTCCCAATGCCCACCGATCCGGGTATCATCTCACTCAGCTCAGCCAGTTCAGTCTAGTTCATGTGACATTTGGCTCTGGCCAAAATTAGAGCCATCTCCGCAGCACACTATTTGATTGCACCGAGATATTTTGTAACAAGATAATAGACTCTAAATCAATGCAGGCATTCTAACCTCAAGTGTCTAGAGAGCCTGCCATCCACAGCGATCTAGTTTCAGCCATTTCCAGATCCCTTGCGAGTCTCCAAAAAAGGGTATCCGAAAGGATAATACACAGTTAAAGGGACTTTTTTAAAAAAAAAAACACTTATCTGGAAGTTACAACCCAGTGATCAGGCATTTTTGGTGACTGAACACAAAAGCTACAGAAAAGACAGGCAAGTTTCTCTCCTCCTTCAAAGGTGCAGTAGCTCGGGGAGGGGAGAAGTGGGGGAAATCCATGGTGGCACATTTGAGTAATTGCAAAAATCAACAGATAATGCACATTCCTCCTTGCCCCTAGGACAATGGTTTTTATAATGCCGATACAAGAAGCAAAAATCCTCCCCATGTGGAGGAGGAAAAGATTCAAGGCGCAGCACCGTATGCTACAGGCACAACATCTGTAGGATTTATAGCCTCTGGAGGGCAGAGATGACGGCAAAGAAATAAAAACAGAGCAACAAGGCAGCTGGCAGACTACTGGAACCTGCTGGATAGAGCTGCCTAAAAATAAGGCTTTGCTAAAATTCAAGCTGCTTTAATAAGATAATGGCTGGCCAGCTCAGCTCGAAGGAGCAGACTATGGCCTGCAGGTGTCAGGATAAGAAAGATCTTGGGCTCTGTTCTCTCCATCACCCAGGGCTACTTTCAGCAAGTGAAGGCATTAAGTGTCTCCTAGTATGGGTTCAGTATCTAGGGTTTTTCTTGCTCCCCACAGCTAGGGGAGATGCATCAGTTTTAGATGAAGTCATTACACTTTGTACTATATGAAGATGGGTGAAGGAAGGAGGAGGAATGTCTCAGTTCGGGCCAATACAGTGGCATGCCATTTGGGTGTGCCCAGCCTGTGTTTGAAACCCTAGGACCGGCTGAACCTACAGAAGGATTCCCTCCAGCCCCAAACAAAACAGAATCCTTCACATAGCATCACCACCCAGGCACTGTATGGGGGTGCAGCTGAGCGCCTGGCTAACATGCGACTGAACAGTGTTTGTGAGTCAGGACACCTGGGTTTCGATCCCAGCTCTCACTGACAGAATGGCCCTCTCAACTTCTTGGTGTCTCAGGCTGGAAGATGGGATTAGCGCTACTTCAGAGAGGTAGTGAGCGTCTCAAGTTGAGTTTCTGGAAGAGGAAAAATTCTTTTTCATCCAGGGATCCAAGCCTTTTGCAAGATGCCATATACCATTTTCCATCAGGGAAAAACTGGAAAGGAACCCTTGCCTCTTTCAACTAGCTTCATGTGTACAGAGTGTTACACAGACAGACTTGGCTCCCTCCCTTCACACACGGTTACATGAATGCCGAGACCCCCCACCACCATCCACTCCCTCAACTTCTGCTCTCCAGAGCAGCTCAGAGAGGCATGCAGTGAAATTAACCATCATCCATATTACCCTGGAACCATTCCAGGCCTGGGCAGCTAGGGCTGAATGAAATGATGCTATTTCAAGTTTTACTTTACGCTAGGGCATGGCAAAGTTGAGTATTTCTTCCATCCCTCCTCAGTTAGGGGGAATCATGTGCATGGTGGCACATTCTTCACCGGCAGATCAAATGTCCTGATCCACTGAATGGGTCTGAAGACCCCCTCAGATTGGTCAATCAGGAAGTTGATCCCTGAAGACCACCCCCTCAAGTGAAGTAACACTGAGTTGAAGGGAGGGCATTTCCCTTCAACCCAGCACAGTGAACACCACGGTAAGTAGGCATTTGGCAGTCCAAGGGATATGCACAAGTTATTTTACGTATCTCCCTTCAACTGCTGCTGAAAAATGTTTAGTGTAAATCAGGGTGGGCTTCATTTCCCCAACAGGAAATGTGCCTAACAACTTACATCCTGCTCTCATACCTTCATTTTAAGGAGACGACTCATCCCAGAGCACTTTGCTCTACCAGGAGCACGTTCTTGAGCTACCGCTCCAAGTTCCATGCTTTAATTAGGACTCTTTCCTACCTTAAAAAGAAATCGGGGGGCAGCGTGGGTCAAGTTCTATCCTCTGCTAAAGCCAAGAGTTTGAGAGACAGAACAGAGGGCAGAGAATTTAGCCCAACAAATCCACCTGAGAACCACCACTGAAGTCAGCTGGTAACAGACGTGCGAGTGTGCAACTGTGTCCATTACCCCTCTAGTGGGCCACCAAGATAAGTCGCATCCCCTCCCTCCCCCTGGTGGCCTTCGCTTACCTCTTTTCAGCAGACTGGCTCTGTAGCGCCCCTCCAGCGTGCAGTTCCACCGTTCGAAGCGGAACTGGTACTGGCATTCCAGGGCGCTCATGCTGATGGCTTCCATGAGGGTCTCTGCCACCCCCGGATCCCGCCTGCACATCCGGCGCTGTTTCTTCTCTAGCTTCAGGCGGTCGCACACTTTGTAATGGGCCTTGACGGCAGCTTCCTCCATTTCTGAAGTCAGAGGGAGGATGGTCAGAGGTTCGTTCCCAGTCAGCCTGCAAAGAGACCAGAACACAGGGTTGGGAGAGGCAGGAAAAACGCCTAGTCAGGAAATCGCTATCATGTTCACCCAAATGTTATGGCCTAACATCCCTCACTGTATGAGGCACCCTGTGGCACACGAGTCAAAGGAAAATATGCAGAACATGTACTGTGTTATGGCCCTGCAAATATTGCCTAGCGCGGGGTTCCCCACCTTTTCAGTAACATGGAACATTCAATAAAACAATTCCATGGCACACCCACTTTTTTCAGCTGAACTGATTGCTCATACACGTCACATTTATTTACTACGGTTACCGCCTCACTAGAGAGATTTGCAACATAGTGCATACAACAAGCTAAAGAAGGATCAAACGCATTGTTTCAAATCTACCGGGGGGGGGCCGGCGCCCCAGTCGTCATTTCAATTTTGCCCTTTTGCCACTTGAGTTTCGAATGTTCACGTTTTAGAATCAAGAGACCAATCCCTCGCTTTTCATTTGATGATTAATTTTCCAGGAGTTTTACGAGACGTCATTTTGGTTGGCGAGAATATTGTTTAAGATGAAACATTTGTTTTACATTGACTTTCGTTACCTTTGTACAAAATTTCACGGCTCACTTGGACAGTTCTCACGGCTCACCAGTGTGCTGCGGCATGCTGGTTGAAATCCACCGGCCTAGAACCCAATGAGTCATCTCTTATAATCCCCCATCCCAACTCAGGCCTGGGTTATCGGAAATGCTGTTAAGGGGTTTTAGTTTTCAGGTTTGTTCCTCTAAGGTCAGGAGATTTGGGAGCTTTAGGGAGGGAGGGGAATGGGTGTCATCCCCTTCTTCAAAACACAAGGTCCTCGGCTCTTACAATGTGCAACAAAAAGAAGAAGCCAGCATACTGCTCCCAGTGTGGAGTGACTGGCTGCTGGCCCCTGACCAGGCTGGCAGTAGAGACGCCGCAGAAACATCTGCTGGAAGCATGAGCTGTTTGTTGGTTGCTCTGGAGTAGCCTGTTCTCCTGGCTCTGCCCTCTTCCGGCCAGGTGCCAGTGCAGGCAGTCAATGGAAATCACTATATGGGGCTTCAGGGGATCTGGAGATACATTTCCTCCAGCCAAAAAGGAAGAATTGCTGAAGCCACAATTCAAAACCTTGCTGGAACATTTCAGCCCTGCAGACACGGAGCGAGTGCAGGGCTGGGCGTTTGCTTTCACTGAAGCACACACACTGGTGGTTTCAAAACTTGCACAGCCCCTTAACGAGGCTCCAAATGAGGGAGAGGGGAAAGCAAAGACAGGGCAGGGAAAAGGCGAAAAAGGGGATCACTTGCCTTAAATTAGCACTAGAACTTTAGAAAGCTTCCTGTCTTGTAGGCCCTATAATTTTTAGGATGAAACCTTAGTTATCTTCAGATTCACCCTTCCAAGCAGGGAATCAGCCCCCTGCCAAGAGCTGGAATTCAAAGATATCCCTTTACAAATTGAATACAAATTTAAGTCGTGCCCAGCAGAGTTGATAGAAACACTGAAAGTCATTTCACAGAAGCCAACATGATTCTTCTGAGAGATTCAAAAGTGGGTCCATTTTATGTTTCTGATCTTTTGCTCACGGCTCTCTCCCCCTAATGCCTGCTCACTTTTCAAGTACTTGGATTTTCTAAAAGGACTGAAGAAATAAAGGAGGGGAAACTGGTAAGTGGAAAAAAAAAATTTTTTTTAAACAAGTTCATTAAAATATTCCAAAAAAAAAATGAAGTTTTTTTCCCCAAAAATCTTTGAGGCAATTTTTAAACAACTTGGTTTAGAAAGATGAGGCCAGCTCAGCTGCTACATTTTCTTAATGTGGAGGGGGCTACAAAGATGCATGCGGAGGGCTCTCTATTTACCAAAGAAAGGGGGCATCTCACCTAATTGAGAGGGGGCAAGCTGCGTGGTGCTCTAAAGTCACTTTAAAAAACAAAACAAATGAACTGTTTTGTTGAACAGGCAGTCGTTAAGCATGGCAATAAATTCTATAGGCCATTCACTAGTGGGTATCAACCCATTTGTTTCAAAGGCACATTCCCCGACAGTTCTACAGTTACTGACTCAAGAGATGTGCACAAATCTAAGGAAAGAAAAAAAGATGGCATGAAACATTGTCTAAATCAAAGTCTGTATTTACCCACCTACTTGATCTGGTATCACCCCAGGCAATGTTCCAGAAGAGTACACGACAAATTGTGTAGCAACCAGATGCTATAGTGATGGACACAGCAGGTTGCCAACCCTCCATAAATGCATGGACAGTCTAAGATTATGCAAAAAATTGCTGCTATCTGCAATTTAAGGGGGGGAGGGGGAAATCACACACACACCCCTTGCCTGAAATGCTGGCTTAGAACTGCCCGTGCCATGGCACCCTGATAATCCCATCAAGTCCTTTTATGCAACCTACACTGAGTGGGGTCCTGTGAGGCCATGGAGTCCCAGTCAGATGTCCTCGGCTCCACACAGAGGCTGAGCTGTTTCTGCCAAGAAGTCCAGGGCTCTGGAGAGGGGAGGGAAGTTCAATTTTTATGCCCCCACCTCCACCCCAAATCCTTGGCACAGGTAAGGAAACGGCTGTCCGGAAGGCCACATGGAATTGTGTTATTCTGGCTATAGGGCACTGAGACGGGAAAATGCCTGTCCACTGAAGCTTGGATTGAGCCCAGCTGTCATTTCATGTAGAAGGCTGAGGGCAGGGAAGTGGCAATTTACAGTAGAAGTGTCCTTTGGAAGAAGAGCCATGCAAAGGAGCCGCCTCTGGAAATGGAAAGCTGAATTTCAGCAGGCCTCGCACTCCAGGTGGGGTAGCGGAGCTATTCTCATGGAAACATGGCTCAGCTTGACTGTGGCTCAGGCAACTCCTGATAACATCAAACCAGGAGAAGCACTTGCTGGCTTCTGCAGAGACACTCTTCCCTCTTGGACAGATCACGCCAAGTCTTGAGAAGTGAGGAGCTAATGTTTCGGTTTAGAGTCTGTCTAGAAACAGGGATCCTTTAGGAGCAAAGTCTCTATAGAAGACCAGGCCAATTCACATGGCCACCAACACACAGCTGTCAAGGGACTTATTGGCAATGAGTGTGATGGGTGCTATGGTGCATTGGAACTTTTCCTTGCATGGGCAGAGCTGGATCTTGGCTATCGATGCATGGATCGCTGCAATTTGTGCTTGGAGAGGGAAAATGTTTGCATTGCAGTACTGGAGCCAAGAGCTGACTGCAATATTTAAACCACGTCTAACGCTGGCATCTAAAGACACAGACTAGTTTTAATGGTTCCCAACTACAGAATGCCTTTGGCAGTAGGATGCCTACTGAAGCATGAGCAATATTAATCCATCTCCACCACCAAAGACTGCTCCCACCAGCAGAATGCCTCCACTGCCAAATGCACCCTAAATTTCTGCTGGAATTATCTATATTGCTATAGTGGCCGGCAGCCCCAAAGCTTGCTGGGCACCTTTGTGCCAGCTGCTGTAGAGGAAGACATAGTAAGAGTCACAATCAAAAAGACAAGACATAGGCAAAGGGTGGGATGGGACACGGAAGGATGAAGCAACTTGTTGGGCGTCACGCAGTAGGGTGTGTGAAACAGAGCCCAACTCTGACTCCAGTCCAATGCCTCACCCATTAGCTCACTTTGCCTGCAGCTCAAATGTCTAAGCCAGCATCTCCTTTGCTGCTTACCCACCTATCTGCTCTTCCCCATCCTCTATAAATGTTCAGACACAATTGTGCTAAGTCATGAATGCATGTCAGCCAATGACTCAGCAAGTAGTGAACTAGCATCTGGCTTTCTCATCGGCCCATCAGATCTGTTGTTCCGCATGCCCTTTTCCCTCCAGCCTACAGGCTATTCTAAACGGGCTATTTTTCCCTTCCTTCCCATAATTTTCCTAGCTTGGCCCCCTTCTACAAAGTAGAAAGGCTATTTAGGGTATAATGGGTCAAATTCTTCTCTGCAATAGTTCCACTTACATGAAAGGTGGAGAACTGGGACACTACCAGATCTAGTCTTCAAAGGCCAGTAATTCGTTACCTCCACTTATTTTCACTAACCAAGTTAAAACAAGGATCTAAAAGGGTCCAGTGCTTACAGAGAAATTGCACCAGTGAATTGTTCCCAGTGGGTAGTTTAGTGTCCTTAAGAGGCATTCCAATTTGAAGCCACTGCCCACCCATCCAGCATATAAACGCCATAGATCTCAGGAGCTCACACAGTTGATTAAACCAAAAATAAAGCCCCTTGTGTCACGGAGAAAGCCACCAGTACGTTGTTTCAGGTTTCCAAAAGGAGCCAGCCAGCTAGTGTGCTAGATAAATGCCATCTTCTCGAACACAAGATTCCTACTACGGAATATAGCTGTCATGAGCATCTAAAAGCCATCTTGGACTACCCACACCTGCCATCACAAATAAAAGCAGCAAATTACCACCATTCTCCAAACTTGAGCCCCAAAGTGAAGCTTTTCAACTTTGGTTACCACAAAAAGCCTCTTATTCCCCTCCTCCCCACCAAATAAAATCCCCTCCAAGCCTCAGTCCAGATTTATTGGCTTTCTGGGGATCTCAGTGCATTTCAAGAGCATCTCACCAGCTGCTGCCTCTCTCATAAGAGAAGAGAGCTAGGTTGAATGCCCTACTGATTTCTCCGGGCCACACTGCCACAGCACGGGGGGCACTTCAGTCAGGCAGATTGCAGGCCACTTCAGAACCAAACCCCATCTGGAAACCAACCGGGCAGCTCAATGCAGATTAGAGCATTAGCATCATGTGCCCCTAGTCATAAACACCACTTCACCTGCGAGTTCCCAGATTCAGTCATCCCATTTAGGATGGACAAATCTCTGGCCTTTACTCCATCCGCAATGGCCTTTGATGCCAAGGACTGTCTCAAAATCCCACCTGGCCTTCGTTCTTGCAACTCCATTCTCTCCTGGTTAATCTCCTAATTGCTCCTTGGTTTAGAGGGCACGCCTCCTCATTCTCCAGGAGATGCCCCCCAGGACTACATCCTGGGCCTTCCTGTCTTCTCTTTATCCCCCATCAGGGTGATCCTCTCATACATACCTCAACCACCAATTTATGCAGAGGGCCGTTCATTCACCTCTCCACTCCCAGCCTGTTTGCTTCCACCTAATTCCCTCGCTCTCTGGCCTCTCAGGGAGGAGCTCTCAGCAGCACCAACTAGAACCAAAACCAAGTTCATCCTTTTGCCTCCCAAAGCGCTTATACTCTTCTTTGCTGCCACCACTACCCTGCAAGCTGCCCAGCCTCATAGCTTGAGGGTACCCTAGTGGGCAGCAAACAAGTGTAAATCTACACCACACTAGCTTCCTGCCCAGATACTGTGTGAAACCTGCTTCTGCACAGGAAGAGTTCATAGTGTCTTGTACCGTTTCCCACCCTGGCTTGCCATAAGCTAAGTCTCCATGCAGACAAGCTCTAGTTCTTGCTGCTTTGTTTGTTGCTCCCCACCCCTGTAACTCATCTAGACCATCTCCATTCTTCACTAGAGCAACTGTCTCCTCTCTGACCTTCCCAAGGCCTACCTGGCCCCAGTTTGGTGTATTCAAAGTACTGCTGCAAAGGGGGCCTTCCTGGTCCAGCCATGTCACCCCATGTACCTTCCTCACATCCCTCTATTCACTGCCCTTTCTACAGAATAGACGTTACTGGTCCTTACTGTCGAGGCCTTTCACAGCTTAACTCCACCCTGATCTCGTCTGCCAGCAATTGGCACTGGAGGTTGGCATTGTAAACAAATTACCCTATCGGAATCAGGTCAGAGCTCCTCCTCCAAAATTGCTTCTCAAGACCTCGCTCTGCCATTGTGCCTCTAACAGGCCTGCCAACATGTGTTGGGCAGGAGGCCCAGGAGCAATCATTCGTCCTCCCCACTTATATTTAAAGAGGTTGGAACCTGTTCCAGCCCAGAGCTGCCAAATAACATTTATAAGAATAAGCTGGATTGGACCAGCTCATCTGCAGTTCACTAGGGGGTCAGACCCCAATGGTTGTCAACCAAACAATTGTTGACTTACGTAAAGCGGGGGGGGGGGGAGAAAAACTAATCACCCTTAAGTATCTTCTGGAGTGTAAGCAGGAAGACAGAGGGAGGGGGAGAAATTGGGCCCTCACTTCCCCACCCATGTGAACCACTGACATGAGTGCTTAGCATATGATAAAGGGCTGAATTTAACCCCTGAAACGTAGATGCTTTACTGCCTGAGCCAACAATGCTGAAATTTTGCCTCACCATATGATTGGAACCAAAACCATGAAGACAAGTTGAAAAGTTTTCATGATGGTGCATTTCTGCCTAGGGCTTGTAATATCAAAATGCTGGGAGCACAAGGCATTTGTCTTTGCCTCCTGCCAACCAGAAGTAAACACTTTAAAGGTCTAGAGTCTGTTCCATATGTACAACCCCCCAAAGAACTTTGCAAAACATTAACCCTCATGGTGCCTTACCTGAATGGAGTGCTATCACCTTTTTACAGATGAAGATACAAGCCTGTGCAGTGGTGGCAGATGACCGAACTAGGAGAGATGGTCTCAAGTTGCAATGAGGAACGGCTAGGTTGGATATTAGGAATATCTCTCTCACTAAGAGGGTGATGAAGCACTGGAATGGGTTATCTAGCGAAGTGGTGAAATCTCTACCCTTAGAGGTTTTTAAGCCCAGCTCGACGAAGCCCTGGCTGAGATGTTGGGGTTGGTCCTGTTTGAGCAGGGGTTGGACTAGATACCTCCTGAGGTCCCGTCCAACCCTCACCTTCTATGCATACAGATACTCAAAATAGCAGAGCAAGGAACTAAACCCAATGCTTTTAGTTCTATACTTTGTCTTAATCACAAGGGCTATGGGCTTGCCTGGAGTAGAGAGGCTATAGTAGTACAGCTAGAGCCTGTAGCTTAGACACAGCCTGCAAATGACCAAGGGTTTTCTCCTGGCTGTAGAAAAGCCACCTCCCTAAGCAACAGTGCCTGGGTCAATTGAAGCATCATTCCTTTGACCGAGTTGTACCGACATAGTGGTTAGGTCAACATAGATGAAGTGTTCTAGGGTGTCATAGCTGAAGTCAGACAGGGCTGGACCTTGAGAAGGGAATTAAAAATCAATAGTAAAAGGTTCTTTAGCCGTATAAATAAGAAGAAAACAAAGGAAGAAGTGGGACCGCTAAACACTGAGGATGGGGTGGAGGTCAAGGATAATCTAGGCATGGCTGAGTATCTAAAGAAGTACTTTGCCTCTGTTTTTAATGAATGATGACGAGTTGGCAGATAGAGGTAGGGTAGCTAATGGGAATGAGGATATAGAAGGGGAAATGGTCGTATCTGAGGTAGAAGCCAAACTCAAGCTGCTTGATGGGACTAAATCGGAGGGCACCTGGATAATCTCCATCCGACAATGTTAAAGGAACTGGCAGATGAAGTTGCCTGCCATTAGCAAGGATTTTTAGTGAATCTGTAAACTCAGGGGTTGTACTGAATGACTGGAGAATTGCTAAATTTAGTTCCTATTTTCAAGAAAGGGAATAAAAGCGATCCAGGTAACTACAGGTCTGTTAGTTTGACCTCAGTAGCATGCAAGGTCTTGGAAAAAAGATTGAAAGAGAAAGTGCTTAAGGATCAGGGCCGTCCCTTGCGGGGAGCGGGGTCCTGGGCCCATTGGCCTAGGCGGGCCCCCCATGCTGCACGGGAGCATGGCAGGCCCAGCGACCTGCTCCGCTCCCTAGGGAGCCAGCCCCGCAGGCCGAGGCCACCAATGGAGGGAGCCAGATCCAGCCCCGGCCCCAGGCCAGGACACCGCAGGCAGGGAGTTATTACAGAGAACTCTTTCTTGGGTGACTGGCTAGTGAGCTAAACCCTGAGCATGTGGGGAAGTTTCATCACCATATTTGGGGTCGGGAAGGAATTTTCCCCCAGGACAGATTGGCTAGGGCTCTGGGGGGTTTTCGCCTTCCTCTCTAGCATGGTGAATGGCTCACTTGCTGGTGGATTCTCTGTATCTTAGAGACTTTAAATCATGATTGAGGACTTTAATAACTCAGTCATTGGTTAGAGCTTTATTGCAGTAGTGGGTGGGTGAGGTTTTTTGGCCTGCATTGTGCAGCAGGTCAGAATAGATGATCATACTGGTCCCTTCTGACCGTAGAGTCTCCAAGTCTATGTTGACCTAAATTTTAAAACCTAGGCTCAGCCCAACCCTTCTACTCTTCACAAGAAGCCTTGTTCAGGAAGTTTCCAGCCCGCTTTTACAAGAGCCCTGCATTTTAAGTTGCCCTCTGGTTGCGGAGCAGAGATTCACCAGCCCGGAAACATGAGAAATGTGTGCATCTAGACTCTGGGTCAACTGGGCTTTGCTACATTCTCTTCCATTTAGTGCAGCTCATACCAGAGGGTTGACTAGTTCCCTGCCACGTCAGCTTTGAAACCGCTGCCACATTTTTCAGTTTGTTTTCTTGAAGACGGTAGTCGCTCCCTCGTTTGGGAGCTCCTCATCGCTTGGCAACTAGAGCTCCCAGTGACCTAATTCTACTGGAATAACCCATTTTGTTTGTAAGCGAGTAGGGTTTTACCAGCCCTTCCTTTCCCTCTCCTCTCCCCCACCACCACTTTCATCCTCTCAAGAATGAGACAACCACCAGCTAGATTTATGGAGGATTTTTACTCAACTTAAAACCTACTGGTGAACTCTGGTGCCAGTGGAATGCGTGGGCCAGGGAGCTTTCACTCATTTAAAACAGCATTCGCTTTGCCCTCCACAGTGTATGCCAGGATTTATTCTCACCTCAGCCTTCTCCACACACACCCCCCCACAACACATTCCCACTGGCTGGACAGCTTCTTGAGTAACCCCTTCCCCACCTCTCCCAAAGAAAGCTTAGCAACTCACTGAAGTTAATTATTCCACTGATTACTTTTTCTGGCTCATCATTCATTTTGGCACGGATCCCACTAGATCATAGGCAACGTGGAGCTGTGGGGTGTTGGTACAGGGAAGCATGAGAAGAAAGCAGTGGAAGGGGAGGTAATGGCCTGGTGAGGAGGCAGAAGAAAGTTTTTAACCCCTTCAGTACCCCATTGTTGGGAACAGAGGTTCTAGAGTTAGCTGCTGTCTTTGACAGAGCAAGTGGGGTGGAAGACGGACACCTGCAGTAGAAGCGAAGACAAGAGCTAGCTACAAGTTCTGACCGTTCAAGCAATAGATATCACCCTTCCTCTTGAGTCAGCAAGAGAACGAAAGATGGATGAGATTTTGTGGCCAGATTTTAAGGTCAGAAGGGACCAAGATGACCATCTAGTCTGACCTCCTGCACAATGCGGGCCACAATCTCCCACCCACTCTTGGAATAGACACCTAACCTATCATTGAGTTACTGAAGTCCCCAAATCCTGGTTTAAAGACTTCAAGGTGCAGAGATACCACCAGTTAGTAGCCATGCCCCATGCTGAAGAGGAAGACAATACCCCCAGGGCTCCTGCCAATCCACCCCAGGGGAAACTCAAGAATGAGCAGTCAGAGACAGCAGTAGTGATAACATGGCCCATAGCTGTATACTATCTGCTGCCATAACCCAGTGCAGGTCCAGTGACAGGGGAGGTACACCAAACTACAGATTTTAGCCCAAAAGCTTTCCATGGTTAGTCATTTCATATATAAATAAAGGGACTTCCATTTCTTTCTCCTCCAAAATGATTACAAAAAGACACGACATAAGAAATGTTATCAGCATCTGGCTTTTAAAGAGACAGGCCAAAAATCCAACGCCTACCCTGTCCAGATCTGTAAACTGGCCCAACTCTACTTGACAAAGAAGTATTGAGGCACAAGACAGTGGAATTCTACAAGTTTGCCTAGAACCACGTCATATTCAAAGAGCTAAAGGGTACAGGCTGACTTATAATGGTAAAGAGTGAATCAATGGACTTATCCACAGATGCTTTACACTTCCTTCTTGCTCTGTGTGTAATCAGTGGATGAAACAGTCTCGGGAATCAGAAGGCCTAGATGGTTTCAAATCCTTGCTATAATTATGTAGCTTTGGATAAGACACAATCCAAATAAGATGCATCCTCACTTTACTCACCTTTAATCAAGATGCTAGATGTTGCCTATGGTTATTTTCCCGGGGCCCTTGTGTTAGTTTAATTGGAAGAGATGTTAGCCACAAGCCCTTATTTGCTGCTACTAAGACACTGGCTTGGCTTACAGAATACACTGGCTATCAGGATCAATTCTGCTGCCTTTCCAAAGGGTTTCTTTATGAATCAAGCCAACCCTCAATTCTTCAGGACACGGATTTTGTGGCACAGCTCCAATAACCCTCACAGCGTGCCATGTGTTAACGTCAGTCTCGTCTGTCCACTCCAGTGCCAAAGAACACAACTGACTTTGTAAGGAATCACTCATTTCTCTCCCTAACACCTCAGCCAGCCTTTTGTTAAGCCTTGCCTCCCAAATTTGATAGCTCCATGGTGGATGTCATGTAAAGCACTGGCCTCTCCCTTCCCATCCTCCCCAAACCTGCATCACATATAAATCTTGCTCTCCTCCTAAGCACAACTTGTGCTACTCAGAGTTTTGACGCTCTCACTTAGCCAGAGATGGGCAGAAAGGGGCAAAAAGGAACAGTTTCCTTAACTACCCAGAGATATCCTCAACCTAATCAGTGCGTTCAGCGCTCAGTTTAAATAAGGTAAGGTTTTATGGCAATGGGGAAGTCTCATAAAAGCTTTGGCTTCTGATGCTTATTTGAACCTGCCACAAAAGCAAAAAGTTATAAATAAATACAAGCTTTCTAAGTGAGTACACTTGGTTTGTTTGGGCCAGAAGAACTTGTAGAACAGCCTTTCCTCTTGTATTCAGCTCTGGTGTTCCAATTGTGAGCCACAAGTGGAGATGGGGGGGTGGGGCTGTCAAGAGGGTTCATACAGACATTTCAGGTCCTTCAGAAAAGTTTTAATTTTAAGAGTTTCACTTAGCTGAGCAGAAGAGGGGCTAATTCCCATCCCACCCAACCCCAGCACAAAAACAGTTCACCCTTTCCCAGTTTATGGCCCATGGAGATCAGATCGTAGATTATTTGGATGGTTGGGCAGTTTGACACTTCATCGGCTCTATTTTGGGAGCAGTTTACAGCTCTGCAATTCCTCTCTTGCACAGCCGTAAGAGCTATTTCCCTCAGCCACTGGCTCTAGGGTCATATTATCCTTCTGGCAGGTTGGAAATCTCAACAGGTGAAAAAACAAACCTACGCAACACTAGAGAGAATAGGATGCATGAACGGGGGTTATGGCAGAGACACTTCTTACTGAACCGGAGAAGGGAGTTAAGGGAACAAATTACAATTGCTGTGCCTGGTTCACTCCTCACCCAATTGGAAGAGGAGGAAATTAAGTGGTTCTAATACACCAGTCTCCCTTGAAAGGGGTCTTGACAAGCTATCAGTGGAAGCATTACTAATAACAATTGCATATAGCAAAATTATACTCTCTGGCCAAGCTCTATGTAAATTTAAAGCACATTTAGACAGTGGAGCCACTGATTAATACTAGCAGAAGACCGGGCCCGCTGCTCTAAAAGACAACTCAATGAGGGTAAATAGCCATGCAGGAAGAAGAGCTCCGACTCTGAAATGAACTCACTCAGGAACCAAGAACCATCAGACTGCACCATCTTTGGCTCCAAGTACAAGACTCCCTTCAACCTGCCTTCTCCAAGACGGATCAGCAATACACTGAAACCCTACAAAACAGCACTTCAGTGCACACACAGCTTTCCCCCTCAGGAGAGAAAGTATGAATTCCATGACAGATTAGAGCTAGACAACGTGGGGGAGGGAATGTATTTTACCAGATCAATTTCCGTTGATGAAAGAAATTGAGCTATTGCTCCGAAGGGCACAGTTTAGATCAAAAGTTTGTCACTCACCAGTGGAAGTTGGTCCACTAAAAATTGATGCGCACACACACATGCACCTATCTAGCATTCTTGGACCAACAGAGCTGCAGCAGCACTGAATATGACAGAGATCCACCACACTGTTCAATCTACTACTGGAACTTGCTCACCTACTATCATCATGAGCGGATGGGAGCACTGTACATGTAAATCCATTTACAGTCTTCTGGAAAAGGAGCAGGAGAGTCATTACCTCCAGGTAGACGAGTGATGGGTAAGAGGACCTTGAACTGCCTTGTTTCATTTCAGGTGTGGAATACTCGGGTTGAAAGAAGCAAGCGTGTTGTGTGCAATGTGGTATTCAGCAGCTCCTTGGAGGGAGCTCTAGCTAGTACTCACAATCCTAAGAAGCAGTGAAATATAGTTGACCACCGCAGCCCCCTGCAACAGAGTGATGGAATTGAACAGCTTACAAGAACCACATGTACTGGTTACCCATGTAGCAGGCAAGTGATGTTTCGCTAGCTCTGTTTGTACAAACAGGACTCTCAAGGGGTCGGGTGTGGCCAGGATCATGCCAATCAGAGTGAGACCAGACCTCGCTTTATGTTCAGTCTTGGGCAGCTAAACAGTTGGACGCAAAGCACTTGGACTTCTTGGAGTGCTGGCGAGGACAAATCCCACTCCTCAATACACACTCCCACATTGTTCCCTAATTTTTTATCCTGCTCCCACCTGCAAAAGCCTTTGACCCTGTCAGAGAGGTAGCGTTCCCCAAGCTGGAGATTCCTAGCCAGTTAATATACTATAGAGAGGGAAAAAAAAAAAGTCTGAATTTCATTTTTACCACTTAAACCAAATCTTAAACCATACAAGATTCTTTAACTCAGGGTTGACAAATCCCAGGTATCGGGTCACCATGGTGCCTCTCTGTGCTGCAGAACACCCCCTGGTGACCAAAAAAACCATCAGTGCCTACAGCAGCACACTGGCTTTTTTTCCCCAAGCAGCAGGGAGCTTTGCTCCACACAGCTGCCGAAAGTGTCGGTAGCATGAGGCTTTTTTGAGGCATCAGCCACAGGGGGCATCTTCACTCTGCACAGCCGCTTTTCAGTGCCCCGCCACTGGAAGAATCAGTGGTGACAGTTTCTCAGTGGCAGAAACTTGCCCTCTAAAATGCTGCATCTAGTGCTTTTTTGTGATGTACTTAAAAAAAATCACAATCACAATCACAATCACAATCACAATCACAATCACAATCACAATCACAATCACAATCACAATCACAATCACAATCACAAAGCACTGGCCGCACCCATAGGCACCTCAGTCTCAGGCTGGCGCCTACATGTGGGGCACATTTGTCAAGGCCTTCTTTAACTCCTGTTCAAGAAGTTTTTTTCCCCCTCTACCCCTTAAACCATTAAAAAAACCTTCCTTTTAAGTAAGTTTACATTGCTGAAATTCTATTTATGACAAATGGGAGAGATTTAGTTCCAAACGGGAGCTGTGTTAGCCTAGGACAGCCAAAAAAAACAAGGAATCCTGTGGCACTTTTAAAGACTAACAAATTTATTTATCACATGAGCTTTCATGGGAGAAAATCCCAGTTTGTCAGATGCTTTGAAGATGGGAAACTTGCAGAATGGGAAGAAGTTAAATGCAGGGAAATGTATGAGACAGGATCAGGTCAGGCTAACAGCAAATCAGAAGATGTGTTGGGATTCAAACACTGGGGAACAGCACAGAGGAAAGCGAGGTCAAATCACCTGTTGTAATGAGAATAAAATCCATAGACCCAGTTTAACCCTGAGGCAATAGAGTCAAATTTACATACAAGTTCTAATTCTGCAGTTTCACTTCGAAGTTGTGATTTATTATTCATTTGTTTGAGCACCGCTATTTAGTCATCAATGGAGTGACCAGGGAGATTGAAGTGTTCCCCTATTGGTTTTTGAATGTTGTGATTTTGGATGTCAGATTTGTGTCCATTTATTCTTTTGCGCAGAGACTGTCCTATTTGTGCAATATATAAGGCAGAGGGGCATTTCCAGCACATGGCATAAATCACATTGGTGGATGAGCAAGTGAATGAGCCCTTGATAGAGTCGGTGGCTTGATTTGGTCCTGTGATGGTGTCTTTAGTGTAGATCTAATGGCAAAGTTGGCAGTGTAGTCTGTTGCAGGGATATGTTTCTGTTGTCTGATCTGTAGTTGCTGGTGAGTATCCGTTTAAGGTGCAGGGACTGTCTGTAAGCAAGGAGAGATGTCTTTCCCAAGGCTTGAGAGAGTGAGGGATTGTTTTGAAGACTAGGCTATAGATCTTTGATGATATGGTGAAGAGGTCTGACTTGGTGATTGTAGGTGGCGACCAATGGCATTCTGTTATTT
This sequence comes from Pelusios castaneus, assembly GCA_007922175.1. Taxonomy (NCBI): domain Eukaryota; kingdom Metazoa; phylum Chordata; order Testudines; family Pelomedusidae; genus Pelusios; species Pelusios castaneus. Next base: position 3,713,217 of record ML685864.1, read on the forward strand.
TTTTTTCTTGGGTTTCTCCTGTAATAGACAACTTCTGGGTACCTGTCTGGCTCTGTCAATCTGTTTCTTCATTTCTGCAGGTGGGTACTGTAGTTTTAAGAATGCCGATAGAGATCCTGAAGGTGTCTGTCCAAAGGATTGGTGCAAATGCAGTTATCTTAGGGCTTGACTGTAGACAATGGATCGTGCGGTGTGTCTTGGATAAAAGCTTGAGGGATGTAGGTAACTATAGTGATCAGTAGGTTTGCAGTATAGGGAGGTCTTTATGAGCCCATCGCTAATCTGCACCATAGTGTCCAGAAAGTGGATCTCCTGTGTGGAGTGTTACAGGCTCAGTTTGATTGTGGAGTAGAAATTGTTGAAATCTCTGGAAATCTTCAAGGGCATCCTTACCATGGGTCCAGATGATGATGTCATCAACGTAGCATAAGTAAAGTAGAGGTGCTTTGGGATGAGATGTGAGGAAGCATTGTTCCAAGTTAGCCATAAAAATGTTGGCATATTGTGGGGCCATGCAGGTACCCATAGCAATGCCGCTGACTAGTGTTTCCACAGAAATACCGCAGGATGGGTCTTCCTGCCCACAACAAAGTACATTTTACCAACTCCTATTATGGCAATGGATCCCATGGGTCCCACAGGACCCAGGTCCAACTGCAGGGCTCCAGTGGACATGCATCTTTAAGCATGCCAATACCTCCAGTGACTTGACTGAGTTCATGCCTAGAAGGCAAAGGGAGGTGAAATGATTTGCTAAGGCTGTATGCAAGTGGATGGTGAAGCTGGTACTGAAAAGGAGGTACCCTTCCAACCCCCAGATCCTGGCTCTCAACACAAGTAGTCACTCCCACCTGCCTTACCTGAGGAGAAGAGGGGAAAAAAGGTAAGGAATCTGGTTGAAATATTCAACTATTTCTTATGCTATCTTGAGCACGTGATCTAGACTCTGGTTTTCTAGAGATGCTATAAAATAGGGCTAACACTCCCTCCCTTCAACTTGTCTGGTCAGATCCTAGGGACACGTCTCTTTGGGGTAGGGCTGTCTTATTTAGCAGGTCTATAAAAAGCAGCTTTTTTCTAGCAGTGGCCTGTGAGATGCTTCTTTCTGCTCACCATGCTAGCAGATGCCCCACACTTCATAGGATCACAGCACTATATACAGGTTAGCCCAAATAAAGATCCATTATCCAGAATACGCAGACTTAGTGTATTAAGGCCAGTGTTTCCTTCCTGTATTGATTATGTTGCCAATGTATTAAATGAACATCTGCCCCCCCGCAAGAAAACCACCAAAAGAATCAACCAAGTGTTAAAGCAAGTTCCCAACCAGATTAGGGAACGTTAAGACGATCTTAACAAGCGGACAGCGTACATTTACATAATTAGCTTGCTACTTGTAAATGCCTTCAGTGGTGCCAATGGCAGATTTTCACCACCTAAAAATAGCCCAAAGCTGTTGATCCAGGAACTGTTGCCATCCTAAATTAGATCAACCCAAATACAGAGCCTACGAAGTGGCTATGTTACACCAAGATTATGAATTGAGAAGGGCTGTGAGGTGGCAAGGTGGGAAAGCCCTGTTACATTACCCATGCGCCAACCCAACCCAGGATTGCGCCTTACAGTCACCTCTTAAAATATGGTGTGCCTGCCAATTCCTTTAGTGTGAGGCTCTAGCCGGAAGTTGTTTGGCTTTTCGAAAAGGTGGAGGGGGAAGCCAGCAACATGCTTTGTAACAGGATGGGGACCCACAATCCACCCCCCACACAGCCCAGTCCCATAAATGCAGCTGGATCATCAAGTTGGATCCCTTCCACCACATCTCCAGTAGGAGGTGCTCTGCAGGCCAAATGTGTTGCATCACAGCCTTCACTGGTGCCATGGAAGGCATGATTTGGCATCACAAATAGTGTCAACAGGTCACACGAGCCTCACTGAAGGATAAAAAAAATCATTCTATATGTTGTATGTACAAGTTGGATTTAGAGGAAATCCATGAGACCCAGCAAACATGAATCCACAACACCATTTCTACCAAAGACACCTTTCAGAAATAAGTGCCCTTAAAAAAGTGTCAGTCCAATAGCTTTCCATGAGCAGCGTACTCCTCTCATGAAGGGGTTTCTGTTCTAGTTATATGCCCTAGGAACAACCTTGAAAAAAAATCTAAAGCTAGTACACCCTTACAACATTTCTCCCTACTCAGCCCCCATTTAGAAGGTGGTGGACCAAAAAAAATAAAGAAAGCTCCTAGCAGAATTTCGAGCAGCATCCATCTCAAGGGAAGGGGGGCAGGCGGGAGCTACATAGCTGATGTCAGATTCTGACCCTCAATACAGTGTACAACTCCCAGGGAAGTCTGGAGTTGTACACTTAACAGATGGTAGGATCTGGCCCATTGCCAACAAGAAAAAAAAAATCTTCTGCAAAGAAGTGAGGACTCTTCCTTCCTGAATGTGACCAGAACACCATGATCCATAAAATATCTGAGATTGAACCAGGGACTTTGATATAAAAGCATGAGTTTCTACTACTTCAGCTAATAGAACATGCCGAAGAGCTCTAGAAATGGTAGCAAACAGTCTGTGGCTAAGCTTGCTAGTGGGAGACCAGGAGCTAAACTGGATTGAGTGGGTTGTGTCTTCTAACTACATTTCACGAATATTTTCTCAGTCCATTGCCTGAGCCAGCTCCCTCAGATTTCATGGCCTAAATGTTAGTATGTTCTGGTTCTCCCTGCTCCCCCAAGAACTGCCCATCCACAGCTGGTAAAGATGTTGTCTATGGACCAGAAGTGAGCCACAACGACTTGTGCGTAGAGCCGTTTGGCCACTGTACTGCTGTCCTCCTTCTCTACCTTCTAAATATGAGCAGAGGAGAGGACCTCTGGTATGAAAGACCCAGTGGTCATAGTATGGGAAGAGAAGAGCCATTGCCTTAGACCAGCATTCTCAACCATTGTGTTTGGAAGAGCTGGGAGGTGTGTCACAAAATTGGCAGCTCAGCTTTGAGCCAGCTTAGGGCTCCTGCCACCCGCTGATCTCTTCTGCCCTCAATGGCCCACTCCTGCTGCCCAACGCAGGCAGCATCCATGGCCCGATGAGTAAAGAGACTTAGGGGCTGCAAATGAGAGATCCTGGGCTGGACGGTAGGAGCGGTACTCCCTGCCCCACGAAAATAAACCTGGCCCCATCGAGGCAGACTGCCAGGGCACCATCCTGTGCTGGCTTGACTCTGCCCCCACCCAGCAGTGCTACATCTTCCAGAGCAATGCAGCCTCCCAAGCACTCCCAGCCCAAGTACCACCACCAGTGACATATTGTGGCGTGTCACACAGGGGAACATTTGTCAGGAGTGTTGCGACAGAAAAAAGACTGAGAACCACTGCCCTAGACCCATGGGTGAAATGCCTTCCCACTCTGCCCAAAAAGAATGCCATTTCTGCAAATACCAGCTCTACAACAGATTCTATACAGCGAGACAAATCCAGTCGGCTACTGAAATCTGAGCCGGCATTTCACTTGTCTTCTGCACTTGTCACTGCTGGACAGCTACCAACATTCTCCCTCCTTTCAGTGGTGCAGAAGGTAGAATTCTCCCGCCCCAGCTTGCAAGGGACAAATGACAAAGAATCTAGGTAGGCTGGAGAATCTGGCAGGAATTCAGATTAGTTCTACCATACATTTATGGAAATAAGATTTATTTTTTTTAAAAGGGGCAAAATCCAGAAAGCTATAATGCCAAAAAGGAACCACCCATAACTTGTGAAACAATCCCTTCCTAAAAACAAATCTATGAAATCTATCCTCCTGCAAGGACGAGGGTGACAAGATCTGGAACATAGCATTAGGGTCAACGCCAGGAAAAAAAGAAGCTGCGTGTTCACAAGGGAGGGGTCAAGGGACTGGAGATATGCAGGGAAGGTTGAACTATACAGTGTATAGCTGGTTAATGAACATGTTAGAAGCACAATGGTACAGTGCTATTTGAGTGTGAGGGTATAAAGATAGGTTATGGGAAAAACTGAATGAGTTTTATCTAAAGAAAATCCAGGTGGAGGATACTGTAAGTTTATAGACAATACTCTAGCTCAGGCTTAATCAGCATACAGTAGATGAAAAATTACATCTTGGGTTTTACAATACTCCTTCTAATCCATGCCGGAATAGAATGTGCTCTCTCCCCCCCCACCACCCCAAAAGTGTTAAGCTAAACATGATTCAACCATGTGCGATCCACCATGACCCTCAGATCCCCTTCTGCAGTACTCGTTCCTAGGCAATCACTACCCATTTTGTATGTGTGCACCAGATCGCTCCTTCTTCAGGAGTACTTTGCATTTGTGCTTATTGTATTTCACCCTATTGAATAGAGACCATTCCTCCAGATCTTTCTGAATTTCAATCCTACCCTCCAAAGCCGCATCTTCCGTATCAACCAGAGGCTGCCTGAACAGAAGCCTGGGAGCTGGTTCCTAAGAAGGCTGGGCAACTTGGGAATCTCAGAATGAAAGAACAAGTAGCAGCTGATTGACATCAGGGGCCATCAGTGTCAGCTACAACACGCAGAAACTCAGGGACCGCGATTCAGCAAACACAGCAACAAGACAGACCAGGCTATGAAATCTGCAGGCTACGGTGTCGTTGCTTCCAAGAGAAGGGTAGCTTGGTCTGACCTAACAACCAGCTCTTAAGGAGGTGGAAAAACCCCTTCTGTCACAGGAGCACGTGTCCACAGTGGTGTGGGAACCCATCAAGGGGTCTGTGTGCAGAGGCTAGGGCTTAGAATGCCTAACCATTCTGCTTGGGAATTTGTGGCACATCCAACATGCTCCCAGACATCTAGTGAGCAGTGCAGCACGGCAAATAATTTCAGTGCCAAACTTAACAGACTGAAGGCTAGGCTTTCTAGCTATCTGCATCATCCAGCCAACCAGCACAACCTAGATCTAGACAGGTCACATGCGCAAGATACCACTTATGTGGAATAAAAGAGTATTCAGTTCTGGATCACTCCCTGCCATAATGCCATCCTATGGGGGAGGATGATCAGAAGATCCCATTAGAGAGTCTCCCACAGGGTTCTAATAGGGTGAAATTTTTCCAGTGCTTACATTCTACCACCAGTGCCATTTGTTTTAAGTGGCTGGAGTCGGTGGGTCCTGGGGCTACTGTACCTGCTGATTCCCACTGCATGGAGGGGTTCTGAAGGTCAGCCATTACAGCCCCAAGCTATGCTAGTGTCTTGAAGATAAAGGCCAGATGGGACCATGAGATCAGCTAGTCTGACCTCTTGTTCATCACACCTCCTTGAATTTCTACCTAGTTTCCCCCACACTAAGCCCAGTATCTAGTGCATGGCTAATGCCTGGCTTCCTGAAAGGCATCAAGAAATGTTAATGAAGTTCTGTTACTCTTGGAGGTGGTGGGGAGTGGTGTTTGAAAGGCACCATGGCTCCATGTAAAACTCTCCCAAGGATCTCCATGAGACTGGATATGTAGCCCAGCCCCTAGTGTGTGCTGGGCTAGGGAACAAGGTCATTGAAGAGGGTAGGACGGGCATCTCCAACAGCAGATTGAGCAGAGTACGACCATCCCCTCCCACAATGTTAAAGTGATGTTTGACTGGAGATGAGATTGTTAAGCCAAAGCTGGGCCAAATCTTTACCTTGCTAAATGCACTGGGCTTTGCCACCCAACTCCAGTAAGAAAAAACTCTAGGCCTGTTCTCCTGCCACCTGTCTCAAAATGTCCATGTCACAAGGTGGGATAAAATTTGATTGGATTGACTTGGTCAAAGAGACAAGCTTTTAAGTACCAGAATTAGCACTGGGCTCCATAAAGAGCTCAATGGTGTTCAAAAGCTTGTCTTATTAGGCGGACTTCTCAAATCAGAAAGATATAGCATCTTCAACCACCTTGTGTCTGCTATGTTGGGACCAACAAAGCAAAAATTGACATTTATGGTACTATTTATAGTAACTAAAGAGCTTCAGCAGCTTTGAGCATGAATAGAAAGCTACTCAAAACTCTCTTTACCCACCATTTCCATACCAATGAGTCCCACCAAGCAACATCAACCCCAGAAGCCAAAAGCTTAAGCCATGCTGTGTACATGGTCAAGGAAGAGTTGACTGAGATAGAAGAATTTCAGTGGCAAGCTATTGACCAAAGTCAGAACATTTCTTGAAGCCTGAATAAAGAATCAGTCTACAAGGTAACCTCACCCACGCCCCATCTGTAATGATCACTATTGGGCATGCACAACAGACTCTTTAAAAAGATTACTCATGGCATAGTGATCTTTGGAAAGCAGAGGCAATCAAGGCCCCAAGAGAAGATATCACAATGGGATCTTTGGGTTACTTGTTCCCAATATTTGTTCTTTTCCATGGTATGTCATGTTCCTATGAGACTTTACAGAGGTGAAAAGTTTGAGTGACGCAAACCGCCGGTTTATTCCCAGAAAAGTGCCTGTGCAACTGCCAGCTGCACCGACGACCACCCAAACTGGCCATGTATTTCTTAAATGGGGCTGAACTAAGCCTAGAAATTGAGATATCATGCGGGAAGAGATGGAGATTGGAAAACAACAAAGCAGTTGGCAAAACAAAACTCAGTCCTGGCAGACTGAAGGAGCAGTAACAATGAGAATTGCAGACATTTTAGTCACAGGTTTTAACACTTTCTTCTCAACGACGTTGCTGCCACCTACCCTTTGAATATTGAAATAAGGCCGAACATTACTCAACAGCCTATCTGTTCTGGTGATAGCTCACCCTCAAGGAATCCTCAATGTGGTTCACAGGCAGGCTGTTCTCCCAAGAGCCTGGGAGGTGGGTGGCTGTTAAACATGAAAACTTATTTAAAAAAATCCTTCAGTCGGTTGCAAGAATCAATGTCAGGAAACAGTCAGCCACATTAGGAAGCGTTAGCTCTGAAAGAACGCTCAGCCTTTTCATTCTCACCCCTCACTTAGCAGCCATCCTCTTTGGAGATATGGTTTGTCTCTTATGAGAGTTCACACCTGTACAGGAGACATGTCTGAATTTAAACCCCTGCTAAGATTAGCAAAAGAAAAATCTTCCAAGGCATCACATGCTCTCCCAGGTTTAGAGGAGCTAAGGTTTCCACATAAACCATTCTCATGAATGGAGTAAGTTTTGTGGGGGAGGAATAACCCCATTAGATGCTAGGTTTTGTGACAACAGCTGAAATGTAAGTTGTCTGCTTCTCTGGGGTCTATCAACTTACCCCATACCGGACAAGGCTTCCCTGTCTCAACTTTTTTGGGAAGATTTCAGCCTAAAGAGGATTGAAGTCCCCTTCCCTCACTCCAGCTGTCTGAAGCAAGGAGCCAGCCTCAGTGTCACCAGACTTTTGAACATGGATGCCACAACAAAGGCTAAGCATTAATACAAGTGACCAGGATTCCCTTTTATGATCCCTCCACTTGCGTTTTTTGGGGGATACCTGGCTCAAGAGGAGCCTTATGCGCCTATCAGAGCTCTCACTTTACTCCACTGGGTTAAAGCCGCAGAGACGTAAAATGGTGTCTCACTGCGGATTTACGGGATAACACAAGGAGCATGGCCAAGAAGATGTGGGATCTGGAAAAGTGATAATGCAAGTGAGTGGAAATACAAGAGAAAAGACTAATCACACCGCACTCCCAGATAAGTTTTAGATGCTGCTTCAGAATGAGTGCATGTTTTCTCTTGGCCTCCTGTTGGGCTAGGAAATCTTCATACAGCCACCTCTGAGTGTCCAACTACATCAGCCACACCTAGACATGCATGTACCAGAGTCACAGGGTATATACTTAGTCAGATCATTTTGCCTAATCTGCTTGTGAGTGGAGAACTGCATGGGTAGAGCCCTGCGTGGATACAAACATGTGGATCCGTATCCGATCTGCATCTGCAAGAAATGGCCTGCGGATATCCGCGTTGCATCTGCGGATGCGGATATCTGCTGATTTGCAGGGCTCTATACATGGGACCTTATTTTACTATTGCATGATGAACAGGTTAGCACGGGACACATTTGGGCAGGTTCTCCCCCCCAGGGAGCGCAGTGATTGTAAAAAAAACACTAACATTTTTTGTGGGTATGGAATCATCATATATTGACTCCAGCACATGCAAGCGAGTCTGCAACTGCAGCGTACACACCTCGTTCTCCACGCCATAAGCCGGTCATTTTGACCCTAGATTTGTGCCAATGGGTTCTCATTCTTTGGTCCCTCATGCCTGAAGCTCATCTACCCATCACCCAATTGAAGATAGGTCCAAATTCCAGATCAGGCCAGAGGATTGGTTTTCAGCGAAGGCCTTTAAATTAAAGCAAGTTTCAAGCCTTAACAAATCCAACCCAAACAGTAAAATGAAACTAGAGAATTCTGCCCTGCACCTGCCCATTGTATGAATATTCCCATTTATTGGGCATCACTAACAATGGAGGAGAGTGGAATAAATAGAGACAGGCAACGCAACAACATCCTTAATCTTTAAGAGCACCAGAAGCGCTTTTAAAGTGCCTGGCTCTGCAGAAAGACCACAAAGTTAGGCTTACACCCTACAGGGGTGAGTCCAATTTTACTAGCAAGTAAAGCCCCTTGCTTATTATTCTGGATTTTGCCACTTCCTGGTGGGATTTAAGTCCAGGACCATAAAACTGAAAGGTAACAAGCTAGACGGGGTTTTGGTTTTACTTCTGCAATGTACCTTATTATCTGTTTCTTCCACTACTACTAATCTACGTAGCTCCTGCTGGATCTGTGCATTACTATGCAAATCCAGTGGTTTTTTTTCCCCTCGGCTAGATATAGAGGGTGGGGTACATCTGTGTGTTCATGCTACAGTTTCCTGTGTGGTTCAGCCCATTGTACCTACAGGTATGTTTATTTCACTACTTTAGCAAACCCAGCAGACTTTTTAATGGAACTGTTGATATTTTTTCTGGCTGGCCTTCCTGGCTGGGCTAGGCAGCGTATAACTCAAGTTCGTTCCCAGCTACAGTCTGAAAACTATTATTCTCCTCGTGAGACTGAAGAGAATTGAAGGTTTCCATTGCACTGGTCAGATTTCTTCCCTCCCAGCCTTCAAAATTTAAGCTCTGTAAACAGAGGCTCTCAGGCAGCTGACAGTAGCTAAAGCTTTGGCTTACATCTCATGCAAGCCCATCAGGCACACTGGACATTCATCTCAATCACGGCAGTCACGCATTTCCCAGGTCATTAGGTACGTCACTACACCCCAGCAAATGGGGCCCTGAACATCACACTTGATGCAAGGCCAGGTACTTTGGGACAAGGCTGGGTGGGAAGATTCCAGCTTTGTTAGCTTAGGCCACATGATCAATAGATCGCTCTTCCACTATTTTTCTTGGCATTCCTTTAGATGCTGCGATGCAAACAGTAGCTCTAGTGCGCAAGCTGCACGCTTCTGCTTTGCAGGTCATATAAAGAGGGGGCACTACTATTCCAGGAGTATCCAGAAACCCCAACCGAGATCAGAGCCCTATGCAGAGTACATTAGGCAAACCTAGTAAGAGTCCCTGAGCCAGAGTACTCCGAGTTTAAGCACAGAAGAGAATTCTTGTTTTACAAGAGATTAAGTGACTTGCCAGAGGTCACAGATCTGTGGCAGAGCCAGGAACTAAACCCAGGTCCCCACAGTCCAAATGCAGCATATTAAAATGAGGAAGGATAGTATCATGATTAAGTTCCAAAGGGGGAGCCCTGTTAGTCTATTGCAGGAAATAAAACAGAGTCCTGTGGCACTTTTAAAGACTACAGATTTATTTATTGCATGAGCTTTCGTGGGAGAAGATCCCACTTCCTCAGACTCTTCAAGGCATCTGATGAAGTTGGATTTTCTCCCACGAAAGTTCATGTGATAAATCTGTTAGTCTTTAAAAGTGCCACAGGACTGTTTATCATGATTAAGAGGTTCATTCTCCCCTCTCTTTCAGGGAGGGTGGATTTAGATCTGTCAGCTATTGCACAAGTACAATCCAATGGCCACAGTCCCATCAGTGTGCCGACAAGGCCTGCTGCACAGACCTGGCAGAGCGTCCCCTGAACAGACAGCAGGATGGTGCCAGGGATCTGGCCACTAGCGCATTACCTTTGTAGCTACCAAAATGACGGCTGGCGCCAGCCATCAACAGGCCACTTCTGGCCCCTTTCTGCCTCCCGAGCCTGCTGTTGCATGTGCCCTGACAATGGTGTCCCTACAAAGCAAGAGCAGAGTTCGTTCTTGCTGCAGAGGCCGTTTTGGTGCTAGTCTGCCGTGCATTGAGCTGTCACACGTGGGAAGCCTGACCTACGGTCAGCCGCCCGGGAATTTTTACTGCAGCGCAAAGCCAACACTCTCCCTGCTCTCGACCAAGACCATCTGCGGGGTTACGCAGAGTTCTGTTCCTCACCCTATAGCCACATGACCTCGTGAGGTGCTTTACTGTGGGACTGTGCCACGAGAGGGCACCTGCTCTGGAGCATAGACAGTTGCTGGGAATTTGGCAAGTCAGCACATTCTGCTTCAGGTCTTCAGAAGGTGTTTGAGACGAAGCAGGCGCACGCCTAGGGCCCCAAAATGTAATGGGCCCCCTTGCCTGCCCCCAAAACCGTGTCTGCCTCGGTTGGCAGCCAGCAGAGGAGCTGGCCCCTGTGTCCAGGGTTGGTGAGGTGGAGATGGGGCTGGAAGTGAGCTGGGGGTTGGGAATAGCTGGGGCTGGCAACAGGGGCCCCCACGGGCCTATATGGGGCCCCACAGGTCTATAGGGGGCCCCACACTGTGCCTTTGCCTAAGGCCCCCAATAGCCAAAGGCCACCTCTGACCATCCCTGACTGTTTGTCTGACCTGCTCTTAAAAACCTCCAATGATGGAGAGTCCACAACCTGCCGAGACAACTTATTCCAGCGGTTAATCACCCTGACAGCTAGGAATTTTTTCCTAACGTCCAACCGAAACCTCCCTAGCTGTGATTTAAGCAAGAGATTAAACTAAGTCACCACAATGCTCCCTTCTGACCTGAAAAGAGGCCCATCCAACAAAGTCCACTACAGCAAGGCCAATAGCCTCTGATCTGGAAGGGCCTCTTCCAGAAGGGAGCCAACCAGTCACTTCTGGAAACAGTCTGGAGCTAGTATTCTTTGAGCGAAAGAGAACAGCAGCCAGCTCCCCTGACCATGCAGGCCTCCCCAGCAATCCTCCTCCTGGCCAGCACCCTCCATGAGAGGGCTGCCCCACTTGTTACTGAGAAGAGGCTCATTTCACATGCTTGATAAGACCAGTCATGCATAACAGTTCCACATGCATACATTGCTGGGAGCTGTGGGGGCACATAGTAGACGAGGGCAGAATTGACCCCTTGGTTAATCTGAGGGGATGCTGCCAAGACCCAAAAGCTTCAGGTACCAGGGGAGTTTGCCTGCAACAAAAAGCAGTCACTACTGTAGGCATTTGCTCAAAGTAAATACTTACAAGTTCAGTGCCCAATTCCTTTAGATGCACACAGGATGCGTGCCTGAGTTCTGAGACCAGTCCGCGCATGAATAGCCTTCTTTCACCCTAGCCCTGAGAACCACTCCACCATCCAAGTGGGTGGACTCGTCCACAACCAGCCAGAAGAGCAGATTTCTCAAGTGCACATGCTCCCCTTCACAGGGTTCTCCACCCTGGGCAGATTTGTGCCCAGAACCATAGATCTCGAGCTGGGGAGAAGTGGGGAGGATGTTGTACCACTCTGAGACCAACCTGCTCAAACCATTGTTTGACCCAGTTTATGCTCTTCTAGAAGGGTTCTTTCACCTCCATCCTGGCCCAGAGACCCCATCTAATAAGATGTTTGGCTACTTGGAGCCAAACCGGACTGACCCGAAGCTGATTGTGCCATTCAAGAGAAGCCAAGGAAGAATATGGGGCATGGTCAAGTTGCTAGGAGCCCAAAGGCAACAGCTGCATCTTATAGAAGGGATCTCATTGGGCCAAGTTAGGCTGAAGTATTTGGAGAGGTTTGACAGCTGAGGGCTGCCTGGAATCTGCCCAAAGTTATCGAAGGTGTGCATTGCAGGGAAGGATATTTCATGTAGCTCAGCAGTTCTGACCCAGTGTTCATGCCCAAGAGATTCCCCACTGACAGTGGCTAGAAAGCCTTTGTAGGGGCCCCCAGGGGCCTGTGGGAACAGAGGCAAGCTGGTTAGGTTGCTGTGTATTTAGAGATACATTGCCCTTTACTTGAGAATTTGAATAACAGGCACCTGAAATCCAGGCACCTTTGGCACAAGCTGTGGGGATTTTTTTTTAAAAAGGCATTTTCTATTTGTTATGCAATACTTGTTTCCATAGAGCACTCACTTCAGTTTCTGATTGCGGAGCTGTGCATTAAACTAGATTCTGCTCTTTGAATCCCTCTCAACACCTTGAATTGCACATGGAAGCAGACCGAAGACAGTAGCACAAACTGCGCAGAACAGAGATTCCCAGCAGCCCGCATTAAAGCACAGCCTGTTTTTTTACAAGGTGCTGAACACAGCTCAATACAATAACTTGGACTAAGTGAGCCCAAGCCCAGGAGATGCCAGCTAAGCATTCACGGGGAGCAGTCTTGTGCATTTCTCAGGTCCCACTCCTTCATGCTAACAAGCTCCAATAATGCACTGTATGGTCCCACAGAGCTGGAGAATATTCAGTTCAGGTGTCTGTTGATAGACCTGATTGGCAGCCAGCCATAAACAAGGCACCTCATGAAGGTAGATTTGAAAGGCTTGTCTGACGAAGTTATCACAGTAAGAAAGGTCTGAGTTGAGCCAATTCAACCCAGGTACAAATTAATAAGCAGCTGAAGTCAATGTAGGCATCTGCTTCTGCCAGGTGGGAATGACCAGACTGAGCAGAGGATATTGAGCTGGGGGTGGAGAGGCAAAGATTTCAGGACTGTCTCAGGAGCCTAAATCCCACAGATTCATGAGAACCTGTTGTTCAAATCAGAGAATCTTTAGAAATTCTCCCCTTAGTATTTAACAAAGTCTTCTCCAAGTAGTGAGATCTTGAATATATCCATATTTTTGATGAAGTTATTCCTTAAAAGTAGTCTACAGTTCCCAAATGGAAACCTCGTTGGCACTACATGGAAGCACTAAGGATAACATGGGTAGAGTCACAGGAGGGGAGCTAATTGACCCTCTTCCCCCACCCCACCCACAATGCCAGATAGTCTCTGGTCCAGAACCTCATGTCTTAGCTCTACTGCTCTTGGGAGTGTGTATTACAGGGGAATCCAAGAGATTGCGCTGTTACTCAGCCAAGTTTCTCCTTTGCTCAGTTTCAGCCCATTACTGCCAGTACCACGTTACGCTACTATTCTTTGACTCCTGTGTCCTTCAAATAACTGTCGGTGTGAAACTTCAGTCCTGCTCGCGCCTTAATGCCCCATCCTTGGAGGTACAGTCTCAAAAAGTCAACACACATTGCCCTACCACTCTTGAAGGATATGAGAAGCTGTCATTACACAGTTAACTCCCCAATAGAGCAGTATAAGTAACTCCAGTCTTTGGAGCCTTTAGGCACAGCCTTTTCAGTTTAGGGAAGCGTTTTTGCAGCAGCCACTCCCTGTCAAAAGGCAAGTTTTTATTCCAGTCTTCCTGAGATTTATCAATGCTCTTGTAGTTGTGTTGGGATGGGTAAATCAATTCAAGAGAGACCCAACATGACAGAAAGACTGGAAAAGTAGTATGGGCTAGTCCAGAATGAGCAACCTAGATTTCTGCCACTTTTCAATATTAAAAAGGTTCAATTGGGATCCAGGTAGTAATACTGTAAGGTTTACTAGTGTGGCTGTGTCATACAGGAATGTACCTACTGTGATCACTTTCCAAGTCAGGACAAATTAAGAACTTTAGTTGAACACCAGATCTATTCCGACTGACACATGCTCATAGAATATCAACAATATATTTTATACAGTTAACATTGTGGCCAAATTGCAATCTTTTTTTAAAAAAATACTCCCAAGTTTCCATTAAGATAGCTTCCCCACCCTTGACTCTTCTGGAAGAACGATTCAATACTGGAAGCAGAAGCAGAAGCAAAGAACCACACACGTCAAAGTTGTTCTGAGCATTTCAAATATAGTGTTGTTTGCAAAAGCTATATAAAAAAAAACTACTGGTTTTTCCATCAGCCAGAGCAATTCCCTTGAGTTTCACCAATATGTTTATCCACACAAGTCATGAAATACTCCCTGTTCCAATTACTATTTTGCACTGTGCTGTTACCATAAGGAGCAGAGCTTACTGTAACAGACAAAAGGGGTCTTAGATTTTAACCAAGATCCAGCAGCGGTCAGATTCTGGATCTAGATTGTGCTTGGGGATTGCATGAGTGTGAAGTTACAGATGGCTTTTTATTCTGCAGTCTCTGTGATAGACGTAAAAGGCATTTTTGGAACAGCTACATTTTGTAGCAACAAGACAGCTCATTTAGCAGCATCTTTGGACATTCAGAAGTAAAAAAGATTCAGAACTAAATTTCAGACTACTCACCTTGATCTTCTGGAACTGTTCAAGAATGGTGCTTTGTTTACTAACAATCGCAAGACAGTCATGAAATACAACTGAGGTTATCTGAAAAGACAGAGACTCCAGAGGACTTTTCATGATTTTTCAAGCTACCCTAGCTCCCACAGACTCCTTTGAAAATCCCTGTCTAAAAAAGGCCAACACTTTACCCTTCTACCCCCTTACCCCTCTCCACCTCATCACCAAATTTAGCCTTTGCTTTATCTTCCCACTCCCCATCCTCTCAAATGAAGATTTATTTTAGATCAAGACAACTGCATTTGTAATGTTAACCTGAGAGAGTGGAGCATGGGGGAGGGACTCCATTTGAATCCAGCTAGCTCTCCAGCAGTGGGATCTGATAGACCAGGATAAGTAAGGAGATACAAGTGTATGCTGGCTCTGCAGATAGGGCTGCCTAATGCTCAGTATTTGGTAATGGTAGAGTCCTCAGCCCACATCACAAGGTCTCTGTGACCATGTGGTTCAAGATTCTCAGATTCTAAGGTCAGATGGGACAAATATGAGCATCTTGTCTGACCTCCTGCACCATGCAGGCCACAGAACCTCACCCACCCATTCCTGTAATAAACTTCTAACCTATGACTGAGCTATTAAAGTCCTCCGATCATGGATTCAAGACTTGAGGTACATAGAAACCACAGGCAAGTGAGCCAGGACCCATGCTGCAGAGAAAGACCAAAAAAAAAAAAAAAAGAGTCTTTGCCAATCTGCCTTGGGAGAAATTCCTTCTTGACCCCAAACATGGCAATGAGTTGAACCCTGAGCAGGTTGGCAAGACTCACCAGCCAGACACCCAAGAAAGAATTCTCCGTAATCATTCAGAACCTGCCTCAAACATCCCATCTCAGGCCATGGGCATATCCACCAGCCGTAGTCAAAGATCAGTCAATAGCCAAAACGAGGCTATCCCATACCATTCCCTCCATAACTGAGCTTGATAGATTTTTCTGAAGCCAGCTAGGTTTTTAACCCCACGGCTCCCCTTGGAAGGCTATTCGAGTTTCACTCCTCTGATGGCTAGAAAGCTATCTAATTTCAAGTCTAAAACTTCCTGATGGCTAGCGATAGCCTTCTGTTCTTGTGTACAGTAGCTCAGTCATAAGCTCCTAGATCCTATAGAGACCAATTGCATCTGCCTCAGCTGCCCCACTTGGAACCTGATGGCTGGCCACTCAATACATTCTGTACCGTCACACTTTAATGATCAGACCTTTTTCCACTTAGCACCATTTAAAGTTGTCGGTTTCAGAACAGGATACACTCCAGTAGTATACTCCCCAGTGCCACATGCAGATGGACCATGCCACATGCAGATGGACCTTCTCATGCCTACTACTCCCCTGTTATACAGCCAACTATTGTAACAGCCCCTTGGGCCAAAGCATCATGCTGGGAACTCAATTAGTTGATCTGCAGTGATTCCCTCCCTTCTTCCCCAGCTGGTTTTCAGAGTCATCTCAGATAAGGGATCAAGAAAACACTGACAAAAAACATACACCAGAAGTGCCCCCAATCTCTTCCCTGTTGCCCTAAAAGGATTCACTTGTGTTGGTTTGCCCAGCAGAGTATCCTATATTGCAGACATTCTCCCTGAGCTGGCAATGAACAGACTGGAAGGGAAAGCAGACATTGACGTGACCTAGAGTCTGGTTGGACAGTTCCCTAGACTGAATGCATCTGGTTTGTCTTTTTGTTCAGTTTAAACTCCTTCTATTCACAACCCCCCTACACCACCATCCCCAGAACCTAATTCAATTACTAGCCAATGAATAAGCTTCTAGCCCCTTGGTGATGAAGCACTGAATCCTTTAATTATTAAACATGCAAGAGCTTTCTGTATTGGGATTGTAGGGCTGTGAACTGAACTGCCTTGAATTGAGGTTAGCAGCCTCCAAAAAAAAAGTTAGTTGACCAGCCCCTTCACTAGGAGACCAGAGTCCTATAAATATCAAATGTCCTGTTCTCCCTTGCCAGTTCCATGAAAGGCAGAGAAGGAAAGAAAGACCTGCCAAGTCAAGACACTAAAATCCTCAAAGTGGGTGCTCTCTTCATGGTTGGGGCCAAGCTGTGCTAGGTATTGTACGTAACTAGTGAGCAAGGTTCCTAAGGTGGTGAGCCTCAGGGAAGTAAGATGCACAGGGCAATAAGGAAGCCTGTGATAGAGTTAAGAACTAAATCCAGGCCTCCAAAACCTATTAAGTACAAAGCTGTCCTTCCCCTTCAAAGACTGCAGGGCAATCTTTCCTTGGCCTTGCATACTGCTGACAGAGGGACTCTTAACTGCCTAGGGAATGAAAGCACACACCTATGGATTATGCAACCAGGAGTGAAAGCATGGCCTTGGCTTTCTGCTTCAGCAACTGCAAGTCTATTACAAAAAGATAGAGATCAGACTGATTTGGGTGGATGGGTGCGAGCTACCTTCTAAGCACTCCTGGTGCTTCTCCATCTACAGGGCATTTAGCCAGGTCAGTACAGTACTTGTATTAAGCAGGCTAACATGTAAATGCTTCTTCATTACCTCCTCTGAGTGGTTCCCTGCACAGAGGAGATGGGGTTAAAAAGCTGCTTCTTGATGGTCAAGGCCTACAGCTTGGGAACTGGAGACCATGGCTTGGGTTAAAAAGCTGCTTCTTGATGGTCAAGGCCTACAGCTTGGGAACTGGAGACCATGGCTTGTTGCTCATATCTATAAAAACCCCACCACAACTTGCTTATTTGGAGTGGTGAAGAGACACCATTCCAGCTGAGAACCAAACCTATTGCTTCCCCACATTTATTCCCATGAAGTACAAGCAGAAGAAATGCAGAGTCCTTATCTGACATCCCATGTAGAAAAGGTATTTGAGACTCTCATACCTTTTCCCATTTCCCTCTTTTGCTACTTTTGAGCGTGGAATCCAAACAAAGACCAAGACCACACATCTGGGTCTGAAGGACTGGAATTCCATATGGACCAGTGGGGTCATTAAAAAATGCCCTGGGGAGAAAGGCCTGTGTGGCTACAACATTTGTATTTACATTTGAGCTGAGAGCATTAGACAGTGTTGAGGGTTCTTAGATCCACACTGTGCCATATTCCAATTCAGGGAATTGTATTCTGCCTATGTAAATTCCAGCTGTATTCACCACAGGTTGTTTCCAAACAGCTGCCACATTTCACTCTAGAAAAGGATGAAATATCCTATGGTATTTGTTGCAATACATTCAAGCCTGTACTTTTGACTAGACCGGAGCCTACATCAGTTGAAGAACCTGCACCATAGATAACTCCTTGATCCTATGCACCAGATGTGATCACTCTACCATCCAATGTCCACTACAAAAGACTCCCTATGTTGAAAGGCAACACTGGGTTAGTCTTTAGAGTATTTTTACATTGTCTTTGGCAACTGGAAACAAACCAAAAAAAAACAAGACTAAGGATTCTGTTTATTGCTCAAGATGCTATAGTGAAAAGAATTATGCAGATATGCAGACAGTCCCATTGACCTCTCTTTACGAGTGGCAGAATCAGCAATACCTAGACTTTGAAAGGGGCAGTGCATCAGGACCAGCCAGGTCACAAATGTTTATAGACCAGTACATGCTCTGAATGTTGGACTGGACCAGGAACAAACATCAATCCACATTGCAGAAGCACATCCCAGGTGCACCCAGAGAAGAACCAATGGTAGGTGTAAGACATTCTCTGGGGTCTGGAAGGATTCGGCCTGCATCTGGGACCAGAGAAGACATTACTGGTCAGCAAGTGCTTGTAGCCTGTACCCTAGCCAATCACCTTGATTCCAGAGGTAGCTGTAGCAATAAGCGTAGGGCATAGGTCGACTAGATTTATGAAGAAATATCTGTTTAGTGTCCGTCTTGATAGAACTGTTCCACAGATTCTTACTTCATCTGGTCAAGTGTTGGACAAGAGACAGATCTGAAGAATTAGACTATTGACAGAAAAACCCTAGCCTGTCTTAGAAAGACTGCACTTAAAACCCTGATTTGCACAATTGAAAACATGTCAACATGTTACCACCAGAAAAAATGATGCACGGCCCACACTGTTCGCTACTGATAGGACAGCATTTCCCTACAAAGGAAAGAGGCGGGAGCGGGGGGGAGCAAAGCACAATAACCTACAGCTTTTAAGCCACAAGCAAGATGGAGGGGGGAGCAAAATGCAATGCCATCTTGGGGATTTTCTTGTAGCTTTGGGCTGCACCAAGCTATCCCCATCAATGAGCAGGAAGTATCTGTGGCAGAAAGTTCTAGCACATCCTATTGAGCTGGTTTAAGTGCTTTTAGTATTCAGGATTTAAGTATCCTCTTTAATAACCACTCGTGGAAAAGACGACACCCATCTGTAGGCGATACCATCCGCATCTTCATATGGCACACACCACTGTTTGTAGTTGTGTTCTGTCTGCTCACGCCCTTTACCGTAGCAGCTGCATTTCCCTTTCCTCAACACGTGTCCCAAGTCAGACTAACTGAAAATCTTTTTAGTAAAAAAGGGGGAGGAGCAGGGGGACACCACAAACCACCACCACCAAGGTCTGCCTCTCACTAGCAGAGTAATGCTGTTATCTGTTTGGTTTGGGAGACTCTGGTACTACTCCGACTGAGGCCAATTAAGAGCCTAGACTGACCTATTAGTCTAATCCAGGAGTAGGCAACCCCTGGCACACAAGCCCATTCGGAGCGACACTCGGCACCTTCTGTGGCGCCACAGAAATTGCCACTCCTACCACCAAAAGACACTCCAAGTGGCTTCTTTCGGGGGTGGCTGCAGTGCAGAGGTCCCTGCCGCGTCCCCAGACATACCATGTAAAGAAGCCACCCAGAGCAGCTCCTCTCTGTGGTGTGCCACCACCAAAAGGAGTGACTCCAGGTACCTGGGGATAGGGGTCCCCAGGCACACTGCTGAGGAGCCCCTCCAGGTGGCTTCTTTCCATGAATGGGCTGTCAGCACCAGCTGAGGATCGAGGAGGAGGGGCCGGCACAGGAGTCAGCAAAGGTTGCCAGCCCCGGGTCTAGTCTATCCACAGGAACTAGTAGAGCACTGTTTCCTACAGCATGTTCTCTAGACTGAGATTACATAGACCCAAGGAATGGAGACTTCCACCACTTGCCTTGGCAGATGCCTCTTCTGTCATCACCAGTCTTTCTCCCCTAGCCAGTATTCATAGACTCAAATGTAGGACTAGACGAAACCTCTGTAGGTCATCTAGTTCAGTCCCCTGCACTCAAGGTAAGGCTTCTTAGCTATGTCTACACTGGCAATTTAAGTCAATTTAAGGAGGCTTAAGTCAACTTAAGCTACAGCTACACTAGGCTTTCATTAACTCGGCTTAAGAAATTCCTTAAGTCGACTTAACGAAAGCTTAAGTCGACTTAGTTACTACCACTCCTTAAGTCAACTCCAGGACAGTGTGGATGTGGAGTAACCCCGAAGTAGACATTATTAAGTCAACTTAAGGGTGGTTAAGTCAACTTAAAGTGGACTAAGTCAACTTAAAGCTAAGTCAACTTAGTCCACTTTGTTAAGTTGACTTTAATAAGGTCAATTTTAAGTCGACTTAAACTCAACCTTATTAAAAAGTCAACTTAACTTTTCTAGTGTAGACATAGCCCTTGAGAATAGACCATTCCTGACAGGTGTTCCTCTAACCCAGTGGTTCTCAACCTATAGCCCAATCAGCAGACAGCGGCTGCCCATGTGACATCCTTAGGGTATACAGGTAGTATATCTGTGTGGCGGCAGCCTATATAAACACAGAATTGTATTCATGGTCCACAGTGGTGAACAGGTTGAGAACTACTGGTCTAACCTGTTCTTAAAAACGTCAACTGATTGAGCTGCCATGGCCTCCCCAAGGCATTTGTTCCAGTGCTTAACTACCCTGGCAGCTAGGAAGATTTTTCCAATATCCAAAGTAAATCAAGCTTGCTGCAGCTTAAGCTCATTGCTTTTCAGCCAATCCTCAGAGGTTAAAGAGAGCAATTAGGCCCTCCTCCTTGGAGCAGTCTTTTCTGTATTTGAAAATGTATGTCCTCAGTTGGTCTTTTCTTCTCTCCCAACCAAAACAAACCCATCTGCCCTTCCAATCTATCTTTGTAGGTCATGTTTTCTAGACCTTTCATAATTGTTGCTGTCCTCTGGACTTTCTCCCATTTGTCCACCAGAATGGGACACTACTCTAGCTGAGGACCAATTACCCCAGAATAGAGTATTCAGTTTAGCCCATGAGTAATTGTTACTCCTAGTTCCTCAGGCCATAACAACATAGTCTTTTCATCTCTCGTGTCTGAAATCAGACTTCTTTGGGCACCCCACCAGCCCCACTCCAGGAACAGGGTGTGTGTGACCAGTTGCTTCTGATCTAGTCTCATGCTGAGCACATCAGTTGAATAACACCTGCTTGTCCTCTTCCAAAAGGAAGAAAAAGGTTTGGGATCCAAGGGACAGAGTCAAGAGACCCAAGTTCCAGCCTGCTGCAGATTTGCAGTCTGAATTCAGGCAAGCCAACAACTTGTGCATTTTCCCCTCCGTTAGATGATGATGTTTACCTGCCCTTATAAAGTGCTCTGAGTTTCCTGGACAGAGCATTGTCTAACTAGGAGGCCCTTCTCATAGTGGGCCTGGGAGCTCAGCTGGGGAAGAGCCCTTTTAAATCTCCTGCCCTGCAGCACATCCAGGCATGTGACCCAGCGTGGGAGAAGAGTGGTGTGAAATTTAAAATGCCACATCCATGTGGTCCAGGCAGCGTACGCCAGCGGTGGTGTCCTGGGAGCTATGGGGTCACTGTCAGCCTCATCTTGAGTTCCAGGCCCAGCACAGTGACAGGGTAGAGTAGCACTATCATCTGTGGGCCAGCAGGGACCTGGGTGAGGCAGCCCTGGGTCAGCGGGGAGCCACAGGAGTCAGGGGGATGGTTCAGGACCCAGGCCAGGCTGGGGAAATAGCAGGAGCGGGTGGAGACCTGTGCCCTGAATCTTTTCCAATAAAACAGTGCCCCTACTTCTTCGCACTCCACTACTTTTTCTGCTATTCCCAATGGGCCAATCACACAAGGAAGGGGCCTCCCTGGCTCCAGAGAAGACTAAGGAGCCCCACTCTTACACAGATGGGATGAATACAGTTGAGTCTTTCCTGCATTCTAGAGGGAGACCCACCATCTTCGCCCGGCCGGCCAGCCAATCTTGCCGAAGCAGGCAGGCAGACAGCATTTCTGCAGCCTCACAGCCTCATTACCACAGAGCCATGCACAATTTCTGTCCCAAGGTGCTAATTCCTGAGTAGGCCACACATTTGGAAACACCGAATTCTTTCCCTGAAACAATACATTTGGGTGGAATGGAGAAGAGGGGAGAAGAAGACATCATCTACAGCTGTCTTGGCTACTCCAGTATGCAGTCTGAAAAGGAATCAAGTTTGGAGCTCTAGGATGCCAGCTGTTTAAAACTGCTGCTTGCCTCCCCCTGCCCTGCACAGAGACATTAAAGCAGTCGTTGCTCAGATGTTTAAGGCCTGCAGACAGCGAAGTGGGGTTTAACAGCCAAAAAAGAGCATTGCCACTTTGGGGTGGGTTCTGAAGGCTAAGCTAGATTGGCACTAGACACGTTGGTGCTTTGAAAGCAGCTGCTGAAGAGGAGAGGAGACCGATCCTGCTTTGCTACTTGGGTGTAAATCCAGAGTATGCTGGTTAATCTGGTGCAGACCCAGGAGCAGAATTTGACCCATAGAATTTCCCTCCACATACTAGGTTGTTAGTGCAGCTTTTCTTCAGCCTCAGGGGAGGAGTCTTGCACGAGACCTGGATAAGCAAGTTTGCAAAAGGGAGACCATCAGCTTTTGACATGGTCCGAGGTGAGTCAGCACAGTTACAGCTATGTTTGCAAGGGTGGCTGAAGACTCTATAATGATCATTAACCAGCAGCTCCTCAGCCAGGCTGTCATCAACACACCCAGCAGCCGACACTGGTGTCCACTCCCTTATTACAGCCTTCCAGAAAGCCACCAAGAGCCAGCTGGGTGTCTTTTACAAGCCAGCATTTGAGGAAAAAGCAGAAGTATTTCCATTCTCAACAGTGGGGATGCCTGGACTAAAGAGTGCAGCACACCCAAGTTTACCTTCCATACACCCTCTGGAAAGCCTGCCTTGTTGTGGATTAACAAGGCCTATGAACCATGGTACTGAATATTCTTGTGTGCAAGAAGGCTCTGAGCATGATCTCTACTTTAGTCCTCTTAAAGAACAATGACGAGATTAGCAGCAGATGCTAGTCATTCACAGTGCTCCAACCAAACAGAAAAGATGTTTCATTAACATAAGCAAACTTCATTTTGCACAGCAAAATCCCCAGGAACTGGGATGCTCATCTAGCAGGAAGGAACAGCTGGCATTCCTCCCACTCCGCCCTGCAAGAGGCTTAAGAGTCAATCTCACATCTGGAGAACTTAGGCAACACCACAACAGACTTTCTGCACAGCAATGCAAGAAGTTTTCAAGATCAAGAAGGGAATCTGGAATTAAGTCAGGTGTAATGTTAACTGTGCCCCTCACTTGACCTAGGTTATTAGTTTTGAAGTACCTATAATCTAAAACTGACCACTGGAGGCACAAGTGACCTTTCCTAAAGCTTACCTGCAATAAACTACCTGTTCTATAGCATCAATACTGCATGGTTTAGGCTAAAACAAACTCTCTCTCAATTGCCATCCAGTTTCGAGAGGAGAGACTGCAAGTTCTGAGTGCCACCTGCTATTTTAGATGCTGAATCATGCGGTTTGCAGACTGCAAACACTTCAGTGCACTCATGGGATCGCAAAGTCTAACCACGATACCCTCCTAAAATGAGGTGGCTCATCTCATTAAGCTGGCCCAGCAGCAAGGCATAGCATGCACAAATTTGGGAAGGGAGTGTGCAAATTGCAGGGTTTTGAGAAGTTTGCCAGACCACAGAGCAAGACAATGAACAAGTCTAAAAGCCAAGAGTTTGACTGGAAGACGACAAGTCAGGTCCCTTAGTAAATCACTCACTCACTGGGGAGTGTCTGGCTGAAGGTGCTCAAGTATTAAAAACCCCAGACAGAACCTAGATTCACTATTAGATTTCATATTCACTTACAGGACTTTCCTCAGCCTACCCTGCTCCCTCTCATCATTACCAGCTAATCCTATTTCACACAGGTTCTTTCAAAGACAAGAAGTAACCACAGAGCTTCCACCAGCCACATGGAGCGGAACCACACCAGGTTTGACGAACTACCCAGATTGTCAAAAAATCAGGGTGTCAGGCTGCCTTTATCTTGCCATTGACTGATGCTAAGGGGCTGCCAAAGAGCCGCATGCAGCTTCAGAGCTGCATGTTCAAGACCCCTGTGATAAGGGATGCAGGACCAGGAGCACTGTAGATCGCTAAAAGGGAAACTCAGGTCTTCGGTAGAATGCAAAGTACTGGAAGAAACCAAGTTAGAGAAAATGTATTTTGTCCTCCTTTCATCTGGTTAGCTTTGGACTTCTCCAATTCAGAATATTGAGAGAATGGAGCCTCCCAGAAAAGGAGAGACAGAGGACCCAAAAAAAGCTTTCCCATGAAAATATTTTTTCTTTGCGAACAGGATACACCTGCCAGGCTCTCCAGGCAAGTCCAATGGGTTCATTAATAGGCCAACGGATCCCTCTGCTGGTGCAATGGTGAAACGGCATGCACCGCCCCGCCCCGCCCGGGCCCCCCCCCCCCGGGAGAAGAGGTAACAGGTGACAAGAGGAGGGAAATCAGAGGGGGGTTAAAATCTACAATAAATAGCCTATGCTAGCAGCACACACCAAATCCACACTGCAAGGGAGAGGACCAGGAAGCAGCATAGCCAAGGAGGAGTGGTGAGGAAAGGAGAGTCCACAAAAACCCAGGGGACTCTTTAGAAGAGGTCTTGTGCTGTGTAAGCTGCAAGCATTAACCCCCTGCTCCACATCCCACTGTGCCTTACCTGCAGGCTAGGAAGGGCAGTGGCAAGCCTGTTGATCTCTGATCTATATTTAAGTTGCCTTTTTTTTATTTATTTATTAAAGAGAGGAGTTAAGAAATTAGAGCCAGGCTAGGTGAAGCAAGTAAATCTGGTGCATGCAAGCCTGAGGAAAATCCCAATTCAAGAGACTATATTAAAAAACCCACACACAGTTTGAGACCAGAGAGTCTTGAAATCCAGGAAGAAAAACTTGTTCGTGCTGTTTTGATTTCCTGCCCCAAGAGCACACAGTTACGGGAGGTGCACTGACTGTCTATTAACATTGAGGTCAGAAAAATAAATCAAGGGTTGCCAGTTATTTTTTTCTATGAAACCATTTGTAAATATCTGGACACATGCATTCTTTTCAGTGTCATTAACTTGGAAAGGAGAGGGACAGTTTCTAGGGGTGGGGAACCAGAAGGGGGTTTAATACAATGGTTTTCAAACCATGGGTCGGGACCCAGCACTGGGTCGCAGGGCACCCTGCTGCCACCACCGAAAAACTGGAAGGCATTGCTCAAAGATGCAATGATTTTTTTTTCAACTGGGTCCAGAGGAAAAAAGTTTGCAAGCCACTGTTTTAATGGTCTTCCCATTATGTACAGCAACTTTAAACAATAAAATTACACTTGGTGTGCAACTCCCTTTTCATTTTCTAGAGGCCAAAACCATCGCTCCCTCTCACACATTCAGATTCCCTGCCACTGCCAATTTTTTTTGAGTCACATCTTGTGTGAAACCGAAGAACTGGATTTCAAAGGTACATGACCCACAAACAGAATAGCTGCGCAGACAGGATCCCTGGGACAGACGGCCAAACCTGACTTTTGCCATTGTGTAACACGTGCCCTCAAGTTGCACTGTGTGCAGAAAGAGAGCGAAGTGGGTGGGGGAGGACGGACCACAGACAAGAAAAATGTCAGCTTGGAAGATACCCTGTTCCCCACCACTAAACATACAGACAAGACAAAATAAGACTCCAGAATCAGCACAATTTCTGTCTTTTAAATAAATGATCTCAGGCCGTCTGCCCAGGCACCGGGGAGAGAGTCAAAGCAGATGCCAAATAAAAAGCAATAACTATAACTACTACAAGAAATAGGCGGGGGAGGGGAGAGGGGAATCCCACTTCAACACAAACAAACAGCTCCAAGCAACAACCTGCAGCTTCCAGGCTCAGGGTGATTAATAACAACCTGGAAAGGCAAGAGGCTGCCCAGGCTACCCTGCGAGGAGAGGGCGAGACCTTCGGTACCACAGATGGCACGCCCCGTCCACACACACACGCGCGCCCCTGTTACCACCGATCGGACGGACACACCCCAGCTCCCCAGAGCCCACTCGTGTCAGGGACGAGGAAATGCCTCTTGGCCCGGAGGGGAGATGCTCAGAGGTTGCCCGGAGAGGGGATCACTAGCCCCAATCCAGCCTCAGGCAATAGGGAGGATGGGGGGGCAGAGCAGGGCGAGACAGGCCGCTGAGGACCAGGCAGGCTGCTTCCCAAGGGGGGTCACAGGTGCAGCATGGGCTCTGGGAGGGAGGGGCAGGGTGGCGAGTGCCAGGGCCACCGAGAGGGGCAGGGCAGGGGAGGCTGAATGCAGCCGGGGGGGAACTGGGGCTGCCGGGCGCACTGGGTCGGGGGGGGGGGGAGGGGAGGGGGGCCCATAAGTGGAGCAGCCTTGGGAAAAGGGGCTGCAGGGGCACTGAGTTGGGGTGCAAGCAGGGCTGCCTTGGGGCAGGGGGGCAGAGCACACTGTGGGGGCTGTCTTAGGGCAGGAGGGCAGAGCACACTGTGGGGGCTGTCTTAGGGCAGGGGGTGCAGGGCAGGGCAGCTGGGGCTGCTTTAGGGAAAGGAGTGCAGGGGGCACAGGACAGACTGGAGGTCCTGCCCTGGGGAAGTGGGGTGCAGGGCAGGGCTGCCCCAGGGAAGCAGGGGCACTGAAGGGGGTGCAGCAGCACTGTCCTGGGGAAGCGGGGTGTACTGAAGGGGGAACTGCCCCAGGGAAGCGAGGTTCAGAGGCGCTGTCCTGGGGAAGAGGGGTGCACTGAAGGGGGAACTGCCCCGGGGAAGCAGGGTTCAGGGGCACTGAAGGGGGTGCAGGGGGCGCTGCCCTGGGGAGGCAGGGTGCCGGCGGCACTGAAGGGGGAGCTGCCCTGGGGAGGCGAGGTGCAGGCGGCACTGCCCAGGGAAGGCGGGGTACAGGGGACACTGAAGTGGGATGCAGGGCGGGGCTGCCCTGGGGAAGTGGGGTGCAGGGGGCGCTGTCCTGGGCAGGCAGGGTGCACTGAAGGGGGAACTGCCCTGGGGAGGCGGGGTGCAGGGAGCGCTGCCCTGGGGAGGCCGGGGTGCCGGGTGCCGCCGCGGGGCCGGACCTACCCGAAGTAGGCGGCGGAGGGTCCCGGGGCGCCGACCAGCAGCACTAGCAGCGCGCAGGAGGAGAGCCATCCCAGCAGGCGGTGTCCATCCAGCATTTTGCTGCAGCGCCAGGGCCGCTCATCTCGTTTCCCCGCAGAGCCCGACGAGGCTCCGGCCGCCCGAGCCGCCTTCTTATAGCCGGGCCGGCAGCGCGTGCCCGGCCGGGAGCGGGGCGGGGCGGAGCTAAGGGGGCGGGGCCGCGCCGGCAAGCCCCGCCCGCCGGCCGAGAGGGCGCTGCGGGGTGGGGGCGGGAACGCTGGGGGAGGGGCGGGGTTAGGGGAGCAGGCTCCGCCCCCCAGCGGGACGGGAGCAGCTGGCATCGGGGAGGGTGGCTGGGCGGGTGTGTGTGTGTGTGTGTGTGTGTGTGTGTGTGTGTGTGTGTGTGTGTGTGTGTGTGTGTGAGAGAGAGAGAGAGAGAGAGAGACTGCTGATTAGTGTGAGAATCAGGTGCATGACTATGATTGTGCACATGAGTGTGCAAATCAACTGTGTGAGTGCAATTGTGCCCATGAGCGTGAGAGTCGGCTACATGAGTGCAATTGTGTGCCTGAGGGTGAGAAACAGGTACACAGTGGTTGAAGAAAGTGGGAATGCCATTTCTGGTCCCTACAAATTTCATAAATTTCATTCCTATGGATTCCTACGGGAAGGGGGCACAGAAATTAGGAAGATTCTGGGGCCCATCAAATTATACTTTAACCACTGCCTGAGGTACATGAGCGTGGGTGTGCACATGAGCGTGAGTGTGCACATGAGCATGAGAATCAAGTACATGTGTGTGATTTTGTTCATGGGCATGAGAATCAGGTACGTGAACGTAATTGTGCACATCAGTAAGAGAATCAGTGGCATGAACGTGATTGTGCACGTAGGCATGGAGTGTACGTGTATGCTTGAGAGTGACTACAGGAGTGTGAGAAAGATGTGACGATCAGAATGCTTGCATGATTGTGCACATGAGCAGGTGGAACATCACTAGGAGCATCACTGTGCATAAGTGTGTCTCTTTGGCTATGTCTACACTAGGAAAAGTTAGGTTGACTTAAGTCGACTTAAAATTGACCTAATTAAGTAGACTTAACAAAGTGGTGTCCATGGACTTAAACATCCAGGGCTTAGGTCGACCTAAAGAAGGGTTAAGTCGACCTATCCCACGGTTCTTAGTAAGTTGACTTAAGGAATTTCTTAAGGTAACTTAATGGGAGTGGTCCTGCTTTTTAGCAGGGCGTTGAACTAGATGACCTCATGAGGTCCCTTCCATCCCTATTATTCTATGATTCTAAAGCCTAGTGTGGACACGGCTTAATTTAAGTCGTCTTAAGCCTCCTTAAGTTGACTTAATTTGCCAGTGTAGACATAGCCTTTGTGTCTGAATGAATGGGTATGTGAGTTTGTGGACAGGCGAGTGTATGGAGTGTGTGTGAATGTGGGTATGAAGTGTGTGAATAAGTGAAAGTCAAAGGAAAACTGCTTATGTGAATAAGCATGAGCGACCCTGAATGTGGTAGATGAGCATGAATGAGAGACAGAGTGAACACATTATGTGAATGAAAGTTCTGGCGCACTAAGAACTATGAGCTTCAGAGATATGAGGGTTATACTTCAAGGGACTTATTTTTTCCATGTGTAAAATGCATCTACTGCAGCCTCCAGGAGCATATAACATAAAAACTGTCCAAATAAAATCATAATAAAATTGTGAACACAGCAACTAAAACGAAATTCCTTGTGCCTCAAAGAGACAAAATGTTCTGTTGTTCCCAACTTTTGGGGGCAAGTAGGCCCATTTAACCGAACTAAGTTCTTGATCCTATTCATAGACCCTGAAGCCGGAAGGGAACACTAATCATCTAGTCTGATCTCTTGTGTAACACAGGTTAGAGAACTTCCCCAAAGCAACTCCTAGAGTGATCATTTAGGAAAAACATATGCTATTGATTTAAAAATTGCCTGTGATGGGGAACCCATCACACCTATGGGTAAATTATGCCGATGACTAAAACCACACACCTTATTTCTTATGTCTGAATGTGTCTAGCTTCACCACCCAACCACAGAACTGTGTTATGCCTTTTTTGGCTAAAATGAAGGGCTCATTATTAAATATTTGTTCTCCTTGTGTGCATCCCAGGATCACATTAGCTCTTTTGGCTACAGGGTTACACTGGGAGGTCACATTCAGCTGATGACCCATCATGACCCCCAAAATCTGCTTCCCGGGATAGAGTCCCCCCAGCCTTGAAAGTCTGGCCTTCATTCTTTGTTCCCTACATGTTTTCATTTACATTTAACCATATTAAAATGCATGTCGTTTGCTTTCGCCCCGTTTACCAAGGGATAGAGATCGGACCTGTCTTCGTCATTACCATTTCCCCTATTTTTGTGTCCCCTGCACACTTTCTCAGTGATGATTTTATGTCTATGAACGTATGTGAGAGAGATGCACGTGAGCGTGTGTGCATGTGCACATATTGCTAAAGAGTAGAAGAGCAGGAAACTTTCTAGGAAATTGTATAGAGCAACATTAAGTTTCTTCCTCTGCCAGATGATGCCTGTTTCATAGGCAGTAGTGCCCAACAATTTAACTACCCCTTCACTCCAGTGCCAGAGTGAGGTTTATAGTATTGTTAAACAGAAAATCAAAAGATGGAGAAAACCTCACAGCCCCTGAGATTTATCTATCATGACATTTCTGAATTGGAAGTTAATTGAGACAAGTTGAGGGGCTCCCACTCCTGGCAAGAGAATTCCATTCTCTTCCTTTCCTCCTCCACTCAGGCGGCAGTCGTTCTCCCCAGCCAAATCCTGTCCCTGTAGCCTGCACGGTTTATCCTTAACAGAGATCTGCTCCATAGGGCCCTCAGGAAAACAAGCGCTTTGAAGAGAGAGCTGGCAGAGCATTGGCTGAGAAGGAAGCACCTGAATGTATCAGCTGCCAGCCAAATCCTGCCTCTACAAAGGCTCAAGAAGAGGGCGAGCAGCATCAGAATAGCGTTGGACTCAGCAATCAAAAGTTTGATCCCTTTGCAGCTTTTCTTACGGATCCCACGGTGTCTGCCATTTTGGGATAGCGCACCCACTACTGAGCCATGGATGAAAACTCAACGTTTCCAAGCTCCACCCACAAAATAAACTCCCCCCACAAGACACCACGTCCCGTAGCTTATGCAGGTGTTCTGACCATGATTATGTAAATTTTGGTGTGGATATTCAGCCTATAATTGTCCCTTCTCCTTCTTTACACACTTAGATGAACACTGAAGTTGTTAAATCCATTACATTGTTAGCATCAGGTAATAAAGCTGAGATGAACAGAGCAGGTTGCACTTCTCAGTTATTGGTTACGGTTCTACAAACAGAGGCAGATGTGTCACTTACACCTGGCTCTTGTGTTCTAAGTTATTTCAGCATCTAGATGCTTTTTAATACATGAAAGGTTAAATACTGGGGAATAAAAAGGCAGTATGTAAAAGGCGCCAGTGTGCCATAACAGCTGAATAAGATCCATGTTGTCTGTGAATGAGGCACAGATGAAGACATGTACATACAGGATAAAGGAAGCTATGTCATCCATCTGCCATTTCCACTTGGGAATCTGCCGGCTCTCTCACATGTAGGGCTGTGCAAACAGTTTGTTTTGGTTCCCTCTATTTTCACGCACTAAAACCAGACTGGTTAGGTTTCAGGTTTGCACAAATCAGAAAGATCCAAGGGAACTCTTGCGGAATACATAGTTTCATGGAAAACCAGCCCACTAAATAGTTCCTCTCTCTTTCACACACACACACCCTCTTCCCGGTTTTGAGCTTTTCCTAACATTAGCCCTGCAGATCTCAGCCAGTCTTCTGGTGACTTTCAAAGAAGATCAGGTTCCGATTGCATTTCGCCTAGCTGGAGACACCACAGAGAACAAACATATTTCCTAAGTGACCTCGAACCTTCTTCCATGGCCCAATATCCCATCTCCCCTTGTTATCTAGAGAAATTTGAGGCAGCTGTCCCCATCGCACCTTCTGCTGGCTCTAACCCCCTTCATTTGTCCATGGACGCATTCTGGGCAACCCAGATTTCACAGTCAATTGTAAGGCACAGCACTCAATGGAAAAGCAGGCAGCAGTTTTACCCTGGGCCCCCGCAGAGAGCTAACTCTTCAGGAAATGTACAAGAGCCAAGGGCTGGTGGCAGGAATGGGTGGTCCGGAAATATTTCATGAGCCTTTGCTTCCACGGGGCTGCTGACCTCTCACCATTTAAACGAGAAAGATCTACAAAATTATTGAAATTTTAAAAGTGACGAGTGAGCTTGCAGATGCCTCTTTGGGAAGACAAATCCCTCAACCAATGGACAAGATGCTTTAAAAATCATAGACTCACAGAAATGTAGGACTAGAAGGGACCTTGAGAGGTCATCTAGTACAGTCCCTGCACTTATGGCAGGTCTTCATCATCCTCTGTCTTCATCCCTAATAGGAGCAAGAATAAAGCAACAGATTCATACGTTTGAGAGAAATTCTGATTGTGAAAAAGAACGATAATCTACAGGGCCAGCCAATGCAAATACCAAGAGTGCTCGGAAAAGTAGAGTGTACATAACATCAAGCTATTTTCTCTCTCTTCAATCTGAGTAAGGAAACAGCACCGACACGTGATTTTTTTTTTAAATGAATGAGAGAACAGAGGACATTTTCAGGAGCTGCAAAACGGGCTGATGACAACATTTTTGCTTTCAGGGATCAGATGCAAAGCACATGCAAGGGATGTACATCTTTTCCCAAACAAAGGGCTCCTGGACGAATACTCTGCTAACTGGGTAGGTGTTGGGTTTGCATTGTATTGACCACCTGCTGATTTAAGCCATCTATTGGAACCCTCCTCTGGACGTTCCACTTCTACGGTCCCCTCTTCATAAGACTGTTCTTGAGACCCAAGGATCTTCCATACTAGAGCACACGTTATTAAAAAAGGAAGTTTATAACGATGTCAATCAAGCACCTGGCCGTGTCATAGTGTTATATTTGGTGAGCCTGACCACTGATGAATACCGTTGCGGGGCATTGTACGCCCAACATATATGGATAGCATGAATAGTGCCGTTCTTAAACAGACCCATGGCCGTCCAGAGTTTTCAAAGTATCAATGTCCTAGAAATTCACAGCCTGAAACCAAATGATGGAGGACACTTGGAACAGGTCTGACATTCCACCCAGCAGAGGGCAGCAGTGCTGCGTAGACATATGACAAGGTGTTAAGAGAGGTGTTAGCCCTTAAAACCATCATCTAAAAAGCCTTTTAAAGTCTAGTGTTTTTGGAGAATTTCAGTGGGCTCACAGTAGCCTGTCTGAAACAAACGACTGAGCAAACAACCTCTCAGCAGCTGGAGAAAGAGCTTTTCTTAAAAAATATCCCCAAAACAGCAACTGACACACACAACCACATTTAAACCCACCAATAGCATTGCTTAGGAATTATAAAATGAATAACTCGTCCTTTATCATTGGAATAATGAACTGGAGTGAGAAGAGTCTATGGAGAAAGGCTGGGACAAGGACATGGAACTTGATTGGCTCAACGTGTTCCCAGTCTGTTTCAGGGTAGCTGGAAGTTTTTCCTAGAGTCTTCCTCTACCCGCCCCTTCTGTCTCACTTCCTGCTGCCCAGAACACATAACCCACCTGCACTCCACTGGATGGAATGGCAACTCTGCATTCGTGCAGAGCAGTTATTCATGCTTGCCGTCTAGCGATCTGTCCCTCAGGCTATGTCTACACTAGAAAAGTTAAGTCAACTTTGTTAAGTCGACTTAATAAGGTCGACTTTGACCTTATTAAGTCGACTTAGCAAAGTCAACTTAACTTTTCTAGTGTAGACCTAGCCCCTTGTCAACCTTATTAAGTCGACTTAACACTTTAAGTTGACTTAATAAGGTCAATTTAGGGGCTAATCCCCCATCCACACTGGCATTAAGTCAACTTAAGGAGTCAACTTAAGGCTTAAGTCGACCTAAAACCAGGTGTTATTAAGTCGACTTAACGAAATGTTTAAGCCAACTTAAGAAAAGCCTAGTGTGGACGTGGCTTTGTTTAGGTTGACTTAAGCCTCCTTTAGTCGACCTAAGTTGCCAGTGTAGACTCTCCCAAAGAGGGTAAGACGTTATCACAGCTGCCCCTTGCAGGCCAAAACTTCATGTTCCCAAATGGGTGATGAACTTTGAGCTCCGCAGTCGTGCCCTTATGGAGCAAGAGCAGTTTCTCCATACCTCCTGTGCCTAGGAGGAGGGAGTCCCGTCAGACCACGGGGAATGACCAGAGTGACTTCAAATTTTCCTTCTTTGTGACTTGTGAGTCAGCTCTTAGCCAGCACAAACCCCATTGCAGGCTCGAAGCAATTTTTTTTCCCATCCTTTACTAAATTAACCCTTACCTTGCTTTGCATGAAACTTGACCTGCTCTACCATTTTAAAACACCAGCTTGAGCTTTCATCGTTTGATTTTTCACTTCCTGTTTCATTCCTTTCACCTTGATTTATTTTCCGTCAAGCTCACCCAAAACATTCCCTCTGTCTGAAGGCATTTCCTGGCAGAAACCGAAGTACCAACCGCTTAACTCTTATGAGCAGCGGCAGTTCTGACAGAGGGAACCAAACCTCCGTGATTCAATGACTCCAGCTCAATGGGGGGGTTGAGTCATAGAAGTCCGAGCAAAGGAAAATACCTATGAGGTCACATAGTTCATGCCCTGGTTGACAATCCAGCATGGTTTCCTACAGAATATTAGCTTCCAGTTTGCAATAACTCTAGCAGTACAGTCTGGTGGGAGGTGGTGTGGGCTAGTTGTCCCAAGAAACCCTGAGAAATCATTCCTCCTTGGGCACAGATTCCTCATGGGGCAAGTTCCAAAGGGGTAGCCACATTAGTCTATTGCAGAGAAATAAACAGGTGATTTGACCTCCCCTTCCTCTATGTACTGTTCCCCAGTGTTTGAATCCTAACATCTGTTTTGATTTGCTGTTACATTCTGACCTGATCCTATGTCATACACTTCCCTGCATTTAATTTCCTCCCATTCTGTAAGTTTCCCATCTTTAAAGCGCCTAACGAAGTGGGATTTTCTCCCACGAAAGCTCATGTGATAAATAAATCTGTTACTCTTTCTAAGTGCCACAGCACTCCTTGTTTGCTTCTTAGGGGGCAAATTGCTCACTTTCTCTTCCTCAGTTTCCCCAGCTAGAAAATGGAGATGACAGTTATCTAGCTCCCAAGGGGCTCATGCTGTTTTTGGGGTGTCAGTGAGCCTACACATGACAAGTGAGTAATTATTTTAAAGTCATTAGTGTTTATTTCACAGTCTAATAGAGCTCACTGTTAGGAATTTTTTTTCTCTGCTCTTCATCCTATATCTGTTTGCTTATTTTCACCATGTGACGCCTGCTCATACCTCTGAACAATTGTTCCCCCCAGGGTGTTTCCACTATTCAAATATTCCTAGACAGGTATTGATGGGGAAAAGGTTCTCAGTTCTTTTCCAGCCCCAATCAGCCAGAAAGCAGCCAGATCTGCATAGCTAAGAATTCTCCCAGTGCAGGGAGTTGGCACAAAAACCAGCCGAGTATACTTTTGTGCTACACCTCCCTCCGTACACACAGTACCAAGGTGGGCATATGTGAGAAGAGGACACGGTCAGAATGTGCTCCGGTTATACCCAGCTGTTGTACAGTCCTTAAGGCATCATGCCAGTTTGGCATAAGTTAGAGCCAACCTTTATTTGCCTGTGCCAGGGCTGAGGATGGTACCTGTCTGCCCTGAGAATCATGGACCTATAACTGGCTACTGCTCATCATCTTCCTCAGGTGCTCCAACCACTTCACTCCCAGCACCGCCCCAGCATTCGCTCCTCCCCAGTCTGCTCTCCCCATTGAAATTCCCCACTCTGCATCACTTCCCCCCCCCCCTTTTAGGGACTTAAAATGATCTATCAGAGTGCATTTATGCAAGCCCTCTGCACAGGAGCAAATGACACCTTCTGTGGACATTCCAGCAACCCCATTGTCTGGGGAGTGGATCCCAACCGACCCTCCCAAAGCAGGTCCAGAGGGTACAATCTGATCCTCCAGTTGTGTCAAGCTGTTAGAAGAAAAAGAAGAGGAGGAAAAGGATCAGGTCCACCCAGGAGCAGGAAGGGTAAATAGTGTTTTTAATCACGATGCTTGTTCCCCTTGTACATCCAACCTCATGGGAAGTAGCCACAACCCACCTGTCTGGACACCAGTACAAGTAAGCCCCAAATACAGAATTCACAAGACATATATACTTTCTAGCAGGCTAACTATAATATACATAATGCAACAGGTGCATGCATAATACAACAGGTTACATCATGCCTAAATCCCTACATGGTTCCACTATTCTTAATATGCAGGTTACATGATTAGATTATATTTAACATACAGCATAGAATCAGCCCGCCTCTGTTGATGTTTACAGCTTATTTGGCTACCGAATAATAGTTCTGACCAATGAAATGTTTCAAACTCTCTTGCCCCCTCTGGTACTTTACTGACATCACCTGTTTACCAGAGATGAGATAATGACTTTCTAGTAGGGCCATCACAGTAGATGGTTACAACTTAGCCATGAATGATTTCCATTCCGCTTTCCTTTTGTTAGCTGTATATTGGTTCTTTCCAGCCAAAGCTTTTACAGTGTCACAGCTTCAATAACATGTTTGACTCCTTGATTCCTAAATCCAGGTGGCCAGCTGCCCAGATATTATAAAATTTCCTACATCCCCCCCACTTTCTTTCTAAGGAAAAGAACCCAGGCGTCCTATCCTACCCGCACACGAGCTGGTGGGGCAATCGCCCAGGAGGTCCTGACTCCAGCTGGACCGATGTGGAGGTCCACCACCCATGCTATGGGGAAAGGGAGGGAGCAGGCCCCTGAGTCTGCCAAGTAACGGATGAGTATCAGTTAGGCCCGTTCGAAGGGTCCAGGCTTTCAATGCAAGCCGAAGTATCTGCACCCTGCAATGAATTCCAACCATCCCACAGATAATTAGGAAGGGCTCATTGTTTACGAGTATTCCCCCCCACCACTGAATTTGTGATTGCCCATAACAACATCCTTTCCCCCACTTTTGTGAACTGTGAACAATTAGTAAAGACATTACGCAGAAACCAATCAGTTGGAAATAGGGTAATAGAGACTTGTAACCCTGATGCATTGAGAACGATGGTCCTTTGGGGAGGGGTGGCCCACCAAGGGGACAGATCACTAACTACTATACGGGCAGGGGCCTATGGGGTAGGGGAAGAGAAAGGCTTACATAGGGTACATTACTTGGTTCCCTGGAGATGGGTGGGTTGACGTGTCCAGTTGACAGGTGGTGCGATGTTTAAAGAATCTGAGGGAATCCAAAGAGGAGCGAGACTACCCTCTGATGTCCAAGCCTCCCCATCCATTGATATATTTGTACGTCTGGCCCAGATGGGAGGAATCCTACACTCCCCCGAGTAAACGATAGCTTGGGAATTATGCACCCAGTTACCCAGGTGATTCATTGGAAGGTGGGAAACATAGTCCTTAACTGTGACAGACCTATGATGTGACCATACTCTAAAGTAATTGGTAATTCCACACCTGTCCCACATATACGTTTGACACCACTGGGTTTCAGGTTGTCTGGGGAAGCATACACAACCCAGCTTTTGACTGGTTCTTCTGCCTCTGGTAACAATGTGTACAGACCCTGATCCTGATCTCACCAGCACGGATGTAAGTCACTTTCCTGTAAGTGGAACGTGCACGTAACATGGAAAAAGCTGTATGGACAGTAAGTAGTTTTACAAGAGCCTCATTCACACAACCCCAAAGCACAAGAGGTTTGACCATCCCATGGTTTTCACCATGGAACCATGCTCTCCCCTAACAAACCACACACCCAGACGGCTGACCACACCTCTTTGACCATCAACATGTGTTACAGCAGCTGTTGGTGAGTGAATATTAGGACACATCTAAAGAGGCTTAACAAATGGGTTGCACTACTAAATGAGCATCTGTTACACAGTTGTTAAACCTCATTAAATTTTGCTGACCAGCAATCACTATTCCTAGCACACTGTAATGGACTATCTCAGATCCTTTCCCAATGTTGCAAGCTCTTTCAATTTTATCCCCAGTCTCCCGATAATTATTATATCTCTTAAAGCCCCCGTTCCTAGAGCCAGACAGTTAGATGAGACCCTCAGGTTTCTAGTTTTTTAAAGTCAGAAATTTCTCATTCTCATGATTGCAGAAAAAGGCAGGAAAACGTGAACCAGGAGGCAAATAGAGAGAACCAGAAGTTTTTAAAGGCTCGTGACTTTTAAGCCAATCTCATTATTTTTGGGAGTGGGGGTGTTTGACTCATGATTTGTGAACAATTGTTTACAATATCATTTTCCTGGTACACCACCAAGAGAGACTAATAGAGGGATGTTATTGGATTTCCCAAAGATTTTCTGGAATTACTTCCACTTTACATTCATGGAGTCTGGGGTGGGAGAGGGCGTATGACCTTTGAGAATACTT
Organism: Pelusios castaneus; assembly: GCA_007922175.1. Classification (NCBI taxonomy): domain Eukaryota; kingdom Metazoa; phylum Chordata; order Testudines; family Pelomedusidae; genus Pelusios; species Pelusios castaneus. The sequence continues at coordinate 3,750,791 of ML685864.1, forward strand.
AGCTCCTCCATCCTTATTTCCAGCCTTTTGTTTCAGCTATCTCCCAGAAAGAACATTTCTCCACCTTAAGAAGAAGTCTTGTGCGTCATGTGTTTTAAGATGAGACCATCAACCTGAAATTTTATTAATTGGGTTTTTGTTTTCTTTTAAAAAGTGAGTTCAGAGTCATCCTACACCTTTCCCCCATACACAGACTCCAAAGGAAGGAATACAAAATCCACCCCAAGGTCCTCCTCAAGGGCTGATCAGCCCACATTCTAGGTCCTCTCCATGTAGAGTGCTATTTCCCATCTCCCTTGTAGCCAAGTGGAGAAATTGAGACATCTGCAATAGTAAGTCAGCAGCATACACTTAATTCTTCCCAGCAAGATCAACACTTGCTGAAAGGGTAGGTAACCAGGCAAACACTGATGGCCTGTTACACATACAAAGTAAACAGTAAAAAAAAAAAAAGTTAGATTTCCCCCCCCCTCTAATCCCTTTCAGCTACTATAGTTAGTCTCTGATCCTACCTGAAGTCCCCTTGCATGGGCCTCTGTGCTCAACTGAGTCAGTTGAACTTCACGGTGGCACAGGATTCTAGGCTATTCCTGCAGTGTATTTCACGCAGGGTGTAGGCCAAAATCCAGGAATAGCCCAAACATTATTTTGCACCTGTATAGATCAAAGTGTATTACAAACCTTAACTCATTGAGTCTGTGATGATTTCTAGCTAGCTTCACATCTGGTTCTTGCGACCTGCCACAGGCTATTGTGTTTTTGGTCTCTGTAGGTTGCTGGGCTGCTTTCCCAGCCCAGCCAAGAATCAGTGCCATGGCCAGTGTCTCTCCAGACTGTTTCTTTAATGTCCCCATGCTTTTCCAGCTAAACCACCAAATAAAATAATTCAACATAGATCCAACAGCTAAACAATTCACCTGCCCCAGGCCTTCCTTCCCAGAGTCTTCCTGGTTCCTAACAGCTCTTCTTTCAGCCTTTATAGGATTCAGGCGCTCATCATTGACCTCTTGCAAACCACCAGACCCCAAACTATTCTTAACAGGGCTGGCTGGCCCCAGTCTCATAAAGGGGCAGACCATCCTGTCCCAGCTCATAAAACCCTAAAATCGAGCACCCCAGGTCCAGCGCCCTTTGAAGTTGAAGACAAGACCCCCATTCACTTGGACGAGCTCAGATCAGGTTCTTTATTGGGTCAGGCCCTTGTTTTCCAAAGACGCACATGCCTGTTTAAGGAATCACACAGAAGATGAATACAATAACTGTTTCCAACCCTGAGGTGCAGCCCCTCCATGTGGGGCACCAAAGATTGCAGGGGGTCCAGTCTTCAGTAATATTGAGATAATTTAACCCCCTGAGCCCAGCCTCAGCTGGCTGATGCAGCCTCAAGCTCTGCACCCACCGGAGTGGAGGACCAGCCCTCCATCCCCAAGCTAACCAGGCACCCAGCCAGAGTGGGGCAGCCCTGCCCCAGTGAGGATCTGATGCAACCCTGGCCAGCCCGCCAGCACCCACCAGTTCCATTACCCTCCATCCATGAGAGCCAGGAAGAGCAGGGACCAAACGTGGCATGCGAAGACAACCGTGCTGGGGAAGGCTTAGCGTTTTAGTCAGGTAAGAGTAATTTATTGTCGCTATAGTCATTATATGTTTACAGGGCTTATGTGTGTTTATGGCAGATGGGGAAAGCGGCACGAGAGAGGGCATGTTTTACCTAGCATTAACTAGTGGGGCTTTCCCTCAGAAAGGTTGAGAACCACTGGCAGAGGCCACTCTTCTCTTAGCTGCACAAATCTTTGCAGGAGAGGAGTCTTACTCAGCACTTTCTATGTAGCCAGTCCTTCAAACTGCCTTATCAGACATAGAAAATTAACATCCCTGGAAGTTAGGCGCCTAAAATACATTTAAAAATCTAGCCTATAACACTTCCTGCTGTGATTAGCCCCACAGCAAGATTGGGTCCTTTTTAGCTGTATGGTGTTCAGGACTTGAGGAAAGACTTTTATTCATTATATAGTCTCATGAGGACTTTGGAAGTTCCAACCCAGGCATGCATTTCAGCAGTCCCCCAACGGTACGCAAGTATGAAATGCCCCTGATTTCAGTGGGGTTATGCATGTCACTCCTCATTTTTTCTGGATCAGGGCCTTAATGTGTTCCTGCTTTCCCCAATAGAAATCAAACACATATTTGCAGGGAGGTGTCTCAAAGGGCTCGTTGCTTAACTCCTCCGTAAGGGTGACAGGTGCCCCTGGTAACTCAGAACTTTATCTTCAGGTCATCCACCGGGCCTGTATATCTCACTTCCTGATGGCAATGATGAAGGCAGGGGTCACTGGCCTTGAAAATGAATTAAACAAGCATAAAAGGGCCCCAGGAAAGAAGGGAAAAGAGAAGGGGGAAAATGGGGAGGGAGGGTTGGGAGAACCATAAATGTATTAAAAAAACCCTCAACCAACAGAAAAGAAATTGCCCGATCGGAGGAGATCTTTGGTCCAGCTATACCGTCACTTCTTGCTGACAGTGGGCAGCACCAGATGCCTCGGGCTGGGGAGCGAAACCCCAGAATGGAATAACCTGCTGGGATGGGGTGTTCAGGCCACACAGGATGCAGACGGATTAGCATGGGCCTGGGAAGCGAATTCACCAGCCTAGGTGCACCTAGAGGGTTGGCCAGGTCGAATGAGAAGTAAAACCCAGCTGGACTTTGATAAAGGATGCTGTGGCCCTGGAAGGTGCTAGATGTTGTAAAGTGGTCTGGCTGGAGGGCCAGGATACTATTATAGCTGGAGTAAGTCAAAACAAGGTGGGGGGAATGGAAGCAAAGTTCCTCAGGTAGTCAGAAGGGAGCAGCAATGTTGCCACATCTGTCCACAGATGTTCCTTCCTTTGGCTGGTAAGCTAGCTGGCTTATGCCATGTAATGTGCATTTACGTGCACTTTGAGGCAAACTAATGAAACAGTGGACACTTACGTTTGTATCGGAAAATCTAGTCTTTGTATTGAATTCTCTTGAAGTCTTTGCCCCAGAAATCCCCTGGCTAATTATGCACCATGTAAAAAAGAAAGTGTTTCCTTGTACCCGTTCTTATTTTCTTACCCCACTTTGACCGGATGTCCCCTTGTGTCATGAGACGGGGCAGATAACAGAATCTGCTGATTTTACCTTCTCTAGGCCAGTCATGATTTCTATATGAGGGAGAGTGGGATGGGGGTGGGGTGTTGCACTGGGATTTTATAGATGGGATGTTTGTAGATCTCCACTGAGAGAAGAGAGTTGGTTGATCTGCTTTTATTAGTTATTTTCCAGCTCTCCCATAGGCGTCAGTGGGAGTGGAGACTCTTCTACATCTCCCCTAACCCACTGTCTCTCAAAAGGAGTGATAGACTTGGCATGTGAGTGCTGCACTTCTGTTAGCCGGACTGACTTGTGGGACAGGAGAAAGGAGATCTTTTTAAATAGCACTTGCTAACAGGCCTTGGGTGGCTTTTCACCAGGGGAATCTGTCCTCCTTTCTTCTATGCTCTCTGCCTGTTGAATAGGTGCATTTATTTGAACTGAGGAAAGCTGCCCTTCCCAACAACACCCTGCTCCAAACTTCAAAGCCAGAAGGAGCCCTGGGATGTCTTTGAAACAGCTGTGAGTAGCTACCCCTCCTCTGCTGAAACGGTTAACAGTTTGGTAGCTTTCAATGTTGAAAAACTTGTAGCAGAACTACCAAAGGCCTTTCCCACATCCACTGCTTCTGTTCAAGTCAGCTGGCTTAGCTAGCACGCCTGTTCCACATCCCGAGGGGCAGGGGATCCAGCCAAGAGATCTGGCTTCTCATCAGCTGCAAAACAGCCAGAAACAAACGGAGCAAAATATTTTTGTAGTCACACTGTCAAGTCCACCCATTGAATGCGAGCTGAGTATTTTTCCAGGGCTGCTGAAAACCCTTCACTCAGAGAGAGGGCAATTTCAGTCATGTTTCTTTCATCCTTTTCAGGCTAATCAAGCGCTCCTCTTCAGTAGACTTGTTTTAAGTGCGCATGAAACATACAAATGACTTTGCTAAGGTGTCCAATCTGGGGCTGGTGCTCTGTGTGTGTGAACTACATGATGGAGTCCCTTGGTTATCCAAAGGGAGAGCCAGAGGTTCGAATAACTCCCAGAATGCCCACTGGGATAGAGCAGTTCTGCGGTTGCCTGGCCTCTGGCTACAAATCACAATCAAACCCAGAGGGGGGAATGAGCCCAAAACAAACGAACCCTTATCCCAGCTTGCCTGAGCTTTGGGGAAGCTCTGTTTTGGATCCAGTCTTTGCCACTAGTTCCTCTAGGTTGGCGGTTCTTAACCGCTGTGTCGCGACACATTGTGTGTCACAAAGAACCAGCAGCCTGCAAGACGGAGGAATAGTTACAGCTGGGCCAGGGCCCACCCAGTTTGAGAGCAAGGCCACCCACATGGCTGCTTGCTTCTGCATATCGAGGAAAGCAGATCAGCTGTGTTGCCCATGTTCTTCTTAACCTTGTACCTGGCAAGGCTATGTCTATGCTGGCAAGTTAGTTCGAATTAAGGCAGCTTAATTCGAACTAACTTGAGCCATGGCTACAGTAGGCTTTCATTAGTTCGAATTAAGGGCTTCATTCATTCAAACTAATAAATTAGAATATACTATTCGAACTAAGGGTTAATTCAAATTAATTCAAATTCAAAGTTCGAATTAACCAATGTGTCCATGTTAGTTCAAACTAATTGCTTAGTTCGAACTAACCAGCCCATTGAACTCAATGCAATTTGCTAATTCAAATTAACTAATTCGAACTAACTTTAGTAAGTGTAGACATAGCCCAGCTGGAGTGTCAAGAGGCAGTGTTCGGCCAACCACACCTCTTGCCTGAAGTAGGACAGGCAAGTGATGCGATAGGCCAAACATTGGTGATGCTCTAGTTGCTAGATAGAAAAAAGTTATGCTTAACTTTCCGCCTGGCAACTGGACCGTCAACAACTTTCAGCCTTATGCGTAGCTTGCCTGCCGCCAGAGCTGGAGCGTGGCAGCAGCTTCTACTAGGGGCACTTGATTCAGCAGCGGAGGGCTGGATTCAGCTGGGGTGGGGTAGGGAGGCAGTCCTGGAGGGTTGCGCCGGCCTCCAAGCATCTAGGTAACAAGGAGAATCGTACTTAATCAATTCCCTACCATTGAAGGGGCCTCAGGCTCTGTTGCACCTCAGTTTCCTCCTGATTTCTGCCTGTGGCACATAATAGCCTGGTGTCTTTTTCGTTTAATTTGATTTTTGGAGCGGAAGGGGAAGTAGTGTTTTATAAAGGAGGTCAGACAATGAATATTCAGACATGAGGTTCTAGGCTTTCTGATGTAGGGAGTTTCAGACCAGATCTGAATAATCCTTGATTATAAACCCAGTGTCACCATCTAATCTGACCTCCTGAAGAGCACAGGCCATAAGACTTCCCTGAATTAATCTGTTTGAACTTCATTGGCAACTTTTTCAATCAAGATCCAGCCATGGAGAATCCACCATGACCATTGATAAATGGATCCAATGGTTAATTACACCCAAATTTATGCCTGATATTCAGTCTGAATTTGTCTAGCTTCAGCACCCAACTACTAGATCATGTTATACCATTCTCTGCTAGACTGGAGACTCCATTATACGTGTAACCCGTTTGCCGAGCAATGACGGCAGCAGCAAAGGACCGGGTT
>ML685864.1:3771496-3854465 GCA_007922175.1 Pelusios castaneus
AAGTCGACTTAGTTAGGTCGACTTAGGTAAAGTCGACTTAACAGTGCAAGTGTAGACATAGCCAAAGATCTGCACCCAAGTTCATTTCTGAAAATGGGACTTGGGCTCTTAACCCACATAGGTTGGTTTTGAAAAATTTATCCTATTTAGGGGAACCTCTTAGGGTGTGTCTACACTTACAAATTAAGTCGACTTAAGGAGGCTTAAGTCGACTTAATTTACTCTGCATCTACACTGGACTTTCCTTAATTTGACTTAAGCTTCTCCTTAAGTTGAATTAACAAAAAGTTAGTTCGAAGTAATAGAACCTCGTTTTAATTCGAACTAGCTCTTAAATCGACTTTATTAAGTCGACTTAAGCCAGTGGAGACATGGATTAGTGTCTGGGTGGACCTTTTTAAGTCAACTTAAAATGTTAAATTGACTTAATAAGGCCAAAAAGGGGCCACGTCTACACTTGAAAAGTTAAGTCCACTTCTGTTAAGTCGACTTAATAAGGTCGACTTTAAGTTGACTTAAAGTCGACCTTATTTAATCAACTTTATACAGTTACTTAACTGTTCAAGTGTAGACATAGCCTTATAGCATGAAAATTAAACTCAACTCTTCTCCTCTTATTCATCTCTATTTGGCTTTTGCAACCACTCTTCTATTGGCTAAGGATTCAGCATCCCAAGCTACACCCGGAACACAATCAGGCATCAGATGCTGCCACCAAATGAAAAGCTGAAGAGGACAAAGTCAGAAAGAACTGGATGACAAATGTTCAGAGGAAATCTCGAAACACTTAGATCTCTATATGGTCACACTTCAAGTCCACTCCGGCACAATAGTTCACTGATTCAATTGGTTCAATGTTAGCATTGGCACTCCAGAGACAAGAGTAGAAAAGCCTATAAAGACTGTGTTTGTTCCTGTGCTGCAAATACTCTGTCACCTGGGGAGTGCTGCTAGTGTGGCAGGAGGCAGGTGGCAGACTTTGAAGTGAATTTCTCCTTCAGGGTTGGAGAGGGAAGCTAACCACTCAGCTTCCCCAGTTTTCTTTGTTGTCAAGGAGTGAGTGCGCTGCAGGGGATGGGGAAAGAACATGACCTCAAGATGAGAGCAACGGATCAAGGATGGAAGCTGCAAAGCTTGAGACATTTTAGCTCTGATCTTCACCTACAGGGGGAAAAGCTGTGCTGTTTGAGCTCAAATCCCAATGAGAACAAGGCAGATAAGACTATAAATATGAACTGGCAAGTTAGGGTAAACCCTTGGCTCCCCTAGGGTTTAATTCAATCTGATAACTCAATTGCAAACTGACTTTATTATTAACTCTTGTTAAATAGAGGCACAAACATACCATTATCCTAGTGAAGATCCACCCATTAAGATGAAATTGAGCCTGCCTTTGAGTCCTGACCTTTTCGAGGTTTAAAAAAACTTAAGAGAATTGTTCTACAATCCCATATTCTCTCACCTATTGCTGCATGGAAGACAGAGACCTGATTAAATAACTGATTATTAAGGGGAAACGGGGAAAGCTGGCCAATACATCCAGTAAGGCCTAGTTATATGCAGGCTTGGAAAGCTTAGATTTTTATCAGTAAATATTGCTTTCACCGTACACACAGACCAATGCAAAAATATTTCCCTTGATAATAGAAACTTACAGAAAGGCTCAGTAAGAAGAATGCTTAAACTTATTGTAGTTTGATTCAAGGATATTTACTTGGTATATTTTGATGAATGTGTTGACAATTTGAGTTTAACAGTTAGAAGTTTTAACTTTTTGAATCTCAACATTTACAGTCACTAAATCGTCAGTCATCCTATACCTGAAATTTTAAGGTGATAAAATTTGTAGAAAAAAAATGCCTTAAAGCTCTCAACCTTGCATAATTGAACTTTCTTTAAAAATAAATAAATAAAATAAAACCCCGTATTGTCAACTGAAATTACCAAAATAATTAAATTCTGCCGAACTGGGTTATACTAATTGTATCTGTTACTCAGAACATTCAAGGTTGGAGTTGACAGCATTCCTTTAAAATGTGGCTTTACTCTGAATTGTGACATTGCAAAAACAGCTTTTGGGAGTGCATGGATCTATCAGTAGTCTTTCTTTCTTTCTTTCTTTCTTTCTTTCTTTCTTTCTCCATACCTTGTGCCTTAGGAGACAAAACTACAACCTTGAAAATTCAGCTGAGTTTTGACAGTCAAGATTGGTTCTTCCCTTTGCACTCACCATCACCACTAAAGATGCTGCAGACCAAACTCAGCTCTCCGTTACACCTCAGCAACCTATTGTCCGCCAGGAAACTCGCTTGCAACCACCGTGACTTTAACATCAAGCAGTGCTATTGATGGTGTTCAAAAAATTAATAAAGTTCAGTTGTTGACAGTGGTGGGTTGACTCTACGGGGAGGCGGGGGAGGAGACCAGGCGTTCTAAAACATAATCCATAATCTGGACCTGGTCTATTCATTCATATCTGTTGGGTACGTACACATTTGTTTTATAAAGCAAAACCTCATTTAAAAAATCACGTGGCTGAAGCCCTGACCAACGTTCCTCAGAGTAGAAAGGGCTTTGTGATTAATAACATTTTGTCAAAACGTAGCTTGGCAGAAGAGCACATCAGTTTGATGGTTTCCTGTGTCCAGGGCTCTCTAGACATGATGGTGGGCGGCTACAGAGCTGGGAGACCTGTTCTTAAGTCCCTGCTCTGCCTGTTTCTGCATGAGCGGGTGTGGGGGGAACCTCTGCTCTGAAATTGTGCATGTCAGACAGTGCCTTTACCACCACCCTATAACGTGTGAGACTCTTTCTTTCTCTGGCCTCTTCCACTGAGAGAGAGCAAGCGAGTCCTGCACCCCCCAAAAAACTTCCTTCGTTGCAAAACTCAGATTTTGATCCCAAACCACAGATCTTACCAATTCTGTTAATGCTGGAAAGGTTTGATTTTTTCATCCAGTATGGGAAGAAGGACAATACTGAAAGCTCAAAAGTTCTTGCGAAAAAGAATTGCCACCCTACAGCCACCTCTGTCTATTCACTTAGCCCGTGCTGTCTTTCATTTACTATTTCTTCTTTCCAAGCCCGCAGCTGCTTTTCAGCTCTGCCCTTCCTATATTTGCCTTCTCACTTGAGTCTGTGGCTGCCTAGAAGCATGGAACCAGGAATATTTTCTGATGCGGACAATGCACGCCTGTGCCCTAGTCCAGCAAGTCGCACAGTAACAGGGTCACCCCATAGCACTAGCTGTGTGTACAGTCTCTCAGTACTGTTGATTCGGTGTGGGAAATGTTTGTCCAGCATTCTGACTTTCATCCTGGACAATTCCCCCACCGCATACACACATACACACACACACACACCCTTGATGCTATTTCGATATCTCCCCCACCCCATACGCCACTCAGAGAAAAATAACATTATCCCAAATGAAATAAAAATAAGAACAAATCTCTGCCCGGTCACACTAATAAAGAAATCTAGCTCTTCACACTGCTTTTCAGCAGTAGATCAGGCAGTGTCTTACCACAGTCAGTATTGTTAGCCCCCTTCTACCACTGGGGAAACTGAGGCATGGGAATGGAAATGATTTGTCCAAAGTCACCCACCAGGACAGAGGCAGGAATCAAAGCCAGTGTTTCCTGAGTCCGAACACAGTACTGTGGCCATTAGGCCACACTTCTTCAGAAGAGAAAATTGCGAGGAATAATGCTAGTGATGGGGCCCTGAAGCCAGATTAACTAACCAACTGAAAAAAACAACGAGAGTCCTGTGGCACTTTATAGATGAACAGATTTTCTTCAGCATAAGCTTTCGTGGGCTATAACCCACTTCGTCAGATACATCTGTTAGTCTATAAGGTGCCACAGGATTCTCGTTGTTTTTTGCTGTACACAGACTAACATGGCCACCCCTCTGGAAATTTCTAACCAACTGAAGTTTCTCCTGGCACTGGGGAGTTCTCAGCTAGGACATAGCAGGGATGGCCACTCCCCATCATCCCTCCTCACCGCCCTCAGCACAGAGCTAGGGAAAAGAAGGCACAGCAAAGCAGCTATGGGTTTCATTGACCCCCGTCTGGTGAGGGCCGATGACATTTAGAGCATCCCTGAAGCTACTCTGAGTTGTGTCGGGATCCAAACTGTATCAGGGAGCACCAGGGTGGTGGAAAAGCACATCTCTATCCACTCTCCAGCAGCTCCCCAATGTATTTGAAAACAGCTTTTGGTAAATAAATAGTTTAATCTATTGAATTACCTGCAATAGACAAGGCTAGGTTTACTATTGGGTTGATTCTGACCATTGCTTACTATTTTGATTCCAGCAGCGTCCAAATTGCCCTGGATGCTTTCCAAACACAGAGGCTAGGCGGGTCCTTCTGAGCATCCTGATGGTGTCATGAATCTGGTTAGCTTCACTGAAGGTGCCAGTTGGATCGTAAGCACTTTGGAGAAGAAATTATCTTTCCATTCTTTGCTTGTACAGCACCAAGCACCTTGGGGTGCTAGTCCATGACGGGGGCTCCTAATTACTAGAGTAAAATCAATAAATAGCTGCTAAACAGCTGTGAGATCAGGAGCAGGCCTGGCATTTTTAAATTAAGGGTGGAATTTACCCTGGCTCAACATGTTCTGTACCTCGGAGATCCCACATCATAGGATTAAAGGGGCTTTGATCTACAAGTGCCCTTTCACAAATCAACCGCACTAGCATAACTTTCACCCCCCAAATCATCCTGGGCCTGATTCTCCACCAGCCTCCTGCTTCTGTTTGTCATTTACACCAGTGCCAAGGGAGAAAATGATCTGGCCAGTGAGCTGAGGGAAAGGAGGGTAGTGTCAGAGCCTGGATTCCTTCTGTCACTGGATCTGCGAGCAGTGGGGGAAGTGTCTATCAATGTCAGCGCATGTCAGCACATGTGTGTGTCAACATGCCTACCACCCATAGCCTGTAAATCATTGTCAGGGCACACACCTATTCGGCCATAGTTCAGGGACTAACTAATGAAGCATCCCCTCTAAAACATGGCATTGCAGCCCTGATTTATGCCCTCAGGCCCTGAACGGCCTTTGTGGAACAATCCAGAGAAAACCCTTACTTGCTTACCTATTTCCCAGGCTCTAGGATCCAAAATGCACTTGACCAGCACGGGTGGAAAAACCTTCAGCAGAAGTTCGCCATCAGAAAATACAGTTTCATCGAAATTTGAACCACGCTGCAGGCACACATCAATTTGGCTGGCCCTTTGGAGCAAGTCTGAACAAATTATTCTGATGCCCTTGCTTCAGGAACATCGAACTGTTTCGTTTCCGTGCGGCAAGTCATTTTGACTTGAGCAGTTCGAGTCATTTCATGGTGACCTTTAGAGAGTAAAATATGAATTTTAATGTACTGTTTTGCTCCAGCAGAATGTTTCCGCTGTCTCAAAACCAAGCTGATATTTTTGGGGGGTGGGGATCTCTTGAGTCTCTAAGAAGGGTTTCTACAGTTCAGACTTAGAAGAAGCACAACTATCAGTGTCCGAATTTCATGTGGAAGGGAAATTCCATTTCCTAGCCAGCTGTGCCTTTGACCCTCACAGCTCCCTTCATGCAGCAAGACGGGAGGCCGAGATTGTCCAGGGCCTGGAGTGACGTTTGTACATTTCAGTGATTCAGTTTGGGCAGCTATACGGAAAAAGGGTGTGCCAGGTGCTCACTCACAGGACCAGATTATCACAGGGATTATAGGGGCTGATGCTCTGGGTCCAAGCCTAAAGGGGGGGGCATTGGGTTGCAGCTCCTAAAACCCCCACCTGATCGCTCACCCCTCTCAGCACCAGCAGGGCTTGGGGGATTGGGGCCAGCTGGTGAACGGCTAAGCCTCCGCTCTGATGCAGTGGGGGCCGCATCAGGGGCTGTGCCACCCGCTAGCCAGCCCCACCCTCAGGGGCAGACTGTCTCGGCTGAGGCCAGGGTGGAAGCCCCCCCAGTGACCGCTGGCCTGCAAGCTGCCATACTGGGAGAGGGAGGGCCACGGTGGGGGGGCAGATGGGGGGACCTGCGGTAGGGGGCAGCTCAGGGCCCCCAGGGTGGTTAATCCAACCCTGCCCACCGAGCATCCCTTCATGGTCTGGGGTTGCTTTTCAGGGCCCTGCCTCTGTGAGCCCCTTTTCCAGGTCCCTTAAACATTCCACACGGTCTCTTCTGGGGCTGGCTGCACCCTCGCCCTCCTAGGGACGGCCATACTAAGTCAGACCATCTGCCCCAGTGTCCTGTCTTCTGACAGCGGCCAGTGCCAGGTGCTTCAGAGGGAATGAACAGAACAGGGCAATCAGAGAGTGACCCCTCTCCTGTCATCCATCCCCAGTTTCTGGTAATCACAGGTGAGGGACATCCAGAGGTGCTTTTTCCAGTCCTTTCTGTCCATACCTCAGCACCTGCTGTCCTTCTCCTGTCCGTGTCTCCCTCTTCTAGGGAGAAGATTGTCTATATACTGTCCTGCTCCTGAGAGCATCTCCTGCTTGGCTGGAAGAGAGGGGAGCTCTGCCCTACATTATAGGTGTCCTGATCCTGGGCATCACACAATCAGTCTTCCGGTGTCCTCTAACAACTCCTAACTTCCCAGGAGCATTTTCTCTCTCTCAGCCAAACAATTTCCTGGGCCTTTATTCATTCCAGCTCCCCAGAACAGTGTCTTTTTGGAGCCCACTACTTTTTGGACAACTGTTTTATAGGGGGAAAGAGAAAGAAACTCCACCACAGAATCTTCCCAATTTACTGCTGTGTTCATAACAGGACAATGTGGTGTTTTCCCTGTGAAAATGAGGGAGGGCGGGAGTGAGAGAATCATAGGGCCTGAGAGCTGCACTTTTTTTTTTTTTGATCAAGTGCATTTTCCTTCCACGTCCACACACAGCCCTGCAAAGCATTCTTCCTCGGGCAATATGTTACTGGAAGTAACACAGGCTATGTCTCAACTTGCTAAAATTAGTTCGAATTAGTTAGTTCGAACTAACTAATTCGAACTAATTTTAGTTAGTTTGAATTAGCTTAATTCGAACTAGAAAAAGTTAGTTCGAATTAGTGATCCCCATTCATTTCAATGGCCGGTTAGTTCGAACTAAGAAATTAGTTCGAATTAACATGGCCACATTGGCTAATTCAAACTAGATAGTTCGAATTAACCCCTTAGTTCGAATACCCTATTCGAACGTATTAGTTCGAATTAAGGAAGCCTTTAATTCAAACTAACTAAAGCCTAGTGTAGCCATGGCTTTAGTTACCGTAGTTGGAATTAAGCTTCCGTAATTCGAACTAACTTGCCAGTGTGGACATAGCCGCAGTGTCTGGCTGCCCCAGCCAAGGTCAGGGCCCCTTTGTGCTTGGTGTTGTACAGGTGCACAGCAACAGATGGTCCCCGCCACAAAGGTATTGAAATCGAGAAGATGGACGACGGTTGGGGGAGGTAATGTCTTGTATTGACCCAACTTCCATTGGGTGGGAGAAGAGAGGTGGAGTGAGCAACGTGAGGCAGCAGGCCATTGGCAGAGCCGGGAAGAGAACCCATATCTCCGGATCCTTCCTACCAAGTAGGCTACTCTGCCTTCCCAGAAACTTTCTCTCCCCATCTGTTGTTTGACTTTGTTCGTCTCCTTATTTGCGAGCATGTGTCATGCCTGAGGACATACGGGGAGAAGGAAGACTGAAGAGGACTTCCCCGGATCCCCATCAATGGTGCATCTGAATCAGCCAGGTAGAGTTGTTGTAGTAGAAAGCAGGGGCGTTGCTGGATAGCAAAAAGATCCAGGGCTGTGGCCCCCAGCCCACCCCCTGTTAGCCCCCCCCCCCCCAGCTAGGCCACACCCCTAGACCCCACAGGACTCTTTTTTCCCTCCAAGATAGCAGTATCATTAGAAAGAAAGAATAAGCAAATGAACACACTTAAAATTTTGCATTATAAATCAGTAGTTCCCAACCTTTTTGGTTGAGAGACCAAAATAGATTTTAAAACCGTGAAGAGCCACCAGTTTATTTAATTAAAAGTTAAAAAATAATTAATTTAATTAAAATGAGTGTAATTACAATTGATTGGGTTTATTTTAATTAATTGAATTTGAATTACTTTTATTGAAATTTAATTTTAGAAAGGTTTTTTTAAAACCTTTTTTAAAGGTTTTTAATTAAAATTAATTTTTAAAGGTTGGGTTTTTTTAAAAAAGGAAAGAAAAAAAGGAAGGAGAAGAAAAGGAAAGAAAGAAGAGAAAGTAAGGGCTGCTTGCATGCCCAAGCTCGGAGGGGAGGCGAGCAGCCATAGCCTGGCTCCCATCTGCATGCTGGGACGAGGCAGGAGGCAAGCTGGCCAGGCCCCCCAGGGGAACCCACCCCACACCCCCAGTCCCCTTTAGAAACCCTGAACCCGAGTCCTTTCTGGCCCAGGCACTCTCCAGGCCGCCCAATCTCCATTGCCCGGCAGCTCCCTGCCCCCGGCTCGCCAGTTGCAACGTCTCGACCCTCCCAGTCACCATCGGCTCCCGTTCCCCGACCCCCCAGTTCCCCATTAGCTTCCCAGCCCACTCGGTCCCCGTTCCCCGGCCCCCCAGTTTCCCATTGGCTCCCCAGCCCCCATTCCCCAACCCTCCAGTTTCCCATCAGCTTCCCGGCTTGCCCGTCCCCCATCAGCTCCCCAGACCACCCAGCCTTCCCGGTCCCAGCTCCCCAGCACTCACCCGCCTGGCCCCCAAGCTTACGTGGCCAGAGAGCCGCAGGGGCGTCCGGCGTTGGGCTGGCCAGGAGGCCGCTCCCGCCCTGAACATTCTCTTTCGGAGCATGCTCAGGTCGGGAGATTTGAAAACTCCCCAGCCCGGCTGGCGGCCGCTGCTCCCAGCTGAGCAGCAGCCTGCCTGCAGGACAGAGTGGAACCTGCGTTCCGCCGGAGTTTTCTGGGTTCCTGGGCCCCGGAATAGATTCGGGGCTCAGGCTTTTCTACCCGGAGCTGGCGCACTGCCAGCCCGATGACAACGACGCCTCTGGTAGAAAGAAAATGCAAACCTCCCCACCTCTGGTGCCTGTTCCCATGAGGAATTGCACATCTACCAGCTGCTTAGAGCCTCCCACCCTAAAAGTCCACTCAGTCCTATTTCTTGTTCAGCCAATCAGTAGCTTGTTTAAAATTATGAGGGATAATGCTGCCCACTTCTCATTTATAATGTCACCTGAAAGTGAGAACAGGCTTTGCATGGAATTATTATAGCTGGTGTTGTAAGGTATTTTTGTGCTGGTATCTTACACATTCATATGCTCCTTCATGCTTTGACCACCATTCCAGAAGCCGCTGATGGTAGGTTCTGCTCAATAACAATCTAATACTAATAATCCATTAATTCTACATCTTTAAATTCAGCTCTCATGCTAAAGAGATTGCACTTCAATACATCTATGAGATGAATTGAAATACTATTTCATTTGCTTCTTTTTTGCAGTGAAAGTTTTTGTAATAAAAACAAATATAAAATGAGCACTGTACACTTTGAATTGTGTTGTAATTGAAATCAATATTTTTTTAAAATGTAGAAGGCATCCACAGTATTTAAATAAATGGTATTCTGCTATATCTTAATAGTGCAATTAATTTCTAATCACTCAACAGCCATGTATAAAATATGCATTATCACACGGTGGACTAACCCTAGAGTGAACCTACCTCTTGCTCTAAATTCTGGCCCTTTAAGATAAGGACGGACATTTTACGATTTGTAGTTTCCTAGAGGGATTGCAAACTACAGCAAAGCCTGATGGGAAAAGGGCCAGGCTACAAAAGAATTGCCTGTGGCTCAACATGGATGGTTGTGGGCAATGAGTTGGCAGACAAAATGGGGGGGAGGGGGGAAGCACTGTCAAACACAAGCAAGTTTATTTAACGCTCCCTTAGACTGGAATTTAAAAATCTAATTTAAAAATGAGTTAGGAGAGGAATGGCAGGAAATACAGGTAAAGAAAACAAAGGGGGAAAGGTTCCATGAAATATGTCCCAGAGTTGAAAATGCTGATATACTCCAAGGCCCTCAGAGAAGGTGAAGTGGCTCCATTTAGAACGTTAACTGGCCATTGTGGATTAAATAGTAATGTGTTTCTAATAAACAAACATAAGGATGGATTATGTGGGACGTGCAAGGTCCAGGAAACACTTGATCATCTCCTGTGGGAGTGCAAAGTATGTGCCCCTGAAAAGGGGTATTGATATGAAAGCCTTAGAGGCTTTAAATTATCAAAAATATTACTGTAACACCTAGTAAGAGCATCAGGAATATGGGAACCTATTAAAAACAAAAAGCAATATTGCAGTTCATTAAGAATGCTGGGAAAGGTGAAAGACTTTAATTGTTGAATTATTATACATGGTGTTCAGTGCTTGGCAGGCATAGACTCAGCAAGTGGGTCTGTTTTTCCATAAAACACAAGCGGAAGAACAATGAAAGAGGTAAAAGAGTTTTAGTTGGGATACACTGAGTGGCAGGGAAGCTTTGGTGATAAAGTTGTAGGGATGGCTTGGTGCTGAAAGCTCCCCATGGATCTGGAACTTTATCAAAGGCAGGGCCCTGGACTTGGATGGGAAGAAGGTCAGGGGAGAAAGTGCGTCCTTCCTCCTTCCCCTGCAACCAAGTGGGAGGAAGGATCTTGTCTGGGAAAGGCAGAAGGATTATCTGATGGAAACTTTTTTGGGTCTGAGTTCTTGTTCCTCCTGGAAGGGAAGGGCGCTTCAGTTGGTTGGAGGGCCAAGCCATCAAGATCTTGAGACCTAGGAGGAGTAAAGGGAGACAGAGGCATGGCTCTGTGATCTGTCTATTGCCAGGATACAAAATGCCCTACTTCATGCATATAAACACCATACGTATCTTCCTGCCCATCCCTTTGTACATCACTCATCTCAGACCCTTCAGGACGGGAATTGAGCCTCGGTCTTTGTTTGTGGAGGACCTTGATCCCAGCTGGGGTCTGTGGGTGCTGCCACCGTAGATGTATTGATGGCAAAAGTTCAAGAGGAAGAACTTGAACTGACTGGAAGGCAAACGTTCTGGCCACGAGGTCTTAGCTTAGGGTCAAGCCAACTAGTCCAGGAACTAAGATGTCATCCAGACTCTCTCTGACAGCTGTGACTGAAAGTTGCATTTGAGCCATCAGTCTCCGCTCCCTCACTTCTGCTGGGGTCTGTTGGCATGTGATCATGATACCATCTTAGGGTTGCAGGCCTTTCCTTCTGCTTCATTTGATCTCTGGTTAATGCAGATCAATATTTCAGACACAGTGATGTCCTCGGGATTCACTGCTGAGACCGAACGTCCCACCCGTAGGCAAGTTCTTTTCCTTCTGGTCAGGGTGGGTGCCCACTCTTTGAATTACAATCCCTCAAAGAGGCGTGGTGATTAATCATTCAAAAGCAGAGGCACCCCAAATCTCTTGCTTGCTCTTATAAATTTAGCTTCTGGCTCAGTGGTGTCATAATTACACCTGGGGGTAGTCCCCATTCAGAAGAACAGGGGTGGGAAGCAGTTTATCTTTCTCTTAGAGCTCTTTCATGCCGCTTGCAGACTCGGAAGGGAGACCGTATCAATCAGTACTCACTTCTCCTTCAGAGGGTCTTGTTGATTATAAGGACTAGCTACATAATTACAATGAAATCTTTTGTTCTTCAGACGCTGAATAAATAGGACCAGCAAGTGACACCAGGCGTTTGACACCTCTGTCTGGGATTTTCTGTTCTCCCCACGCGAGCCCGGCTGCAGAAGATGAGTTTAACAGTCAAATGAGGCAGCTGGTAGGTTGCTTCAGTCCTGCTGGATTGGGAGGCACTTGGAAAATGACTTTGGCATCCTTTCACAGCAGAGCTCTCCACCCCTGTCCCTGCCTGCTGTGTGCACTCAGTTGATCAAGGAAAGCCCAGGCGACTGCAGGGAAAATAATGTTGGGCTCTTGGACAGGGCTGGGGAGACATTCAGATTTGGTCCTGCATCTCTCTCAGTCCCATGAGAGGAGATCCCTGACCTTGAGCTGGCTGCCTGCCATGGACTCTTAAGGATGCATCTACACTTGTAAATTAAGTCGACTTAATTTACTCTGCATTTACAATACAGTTTCTCATAGACTCATAGACTTTAAGGTCAGAGGGGACCAGTATGATCATCTAGTCTGACCTCCTGCAAAATGCAGGCCTCAAGACCTCACCCACCCTCTCCAGCAATAGGCCACCAACCTATGTCTGAGTTATTTACCTTTAAGATACAGAGAATTCACCGGTAGGTGAACCATGTCCTGTGCTACAGAGGAAGTCGACTTTATAAAACCTAGTTTAAAGTTGACTTACTGGCTAAGTTGACTTTATTAAGTCGACTTAAGCCAGTGTATACTTGGCTTAGCCCTAAGTCGACTTTAAGGGTCCCCAGGGTCCCACACTGACCTCCCTGCCAGGGCGTCTGGCACAGCCAGAGTCCAGCGTGACCCCCCCACAGGGCAGGACACAGCCCTGCTGATCCTGCTCCCATACCCTGCCCTTGTCCTGTCCTGCTCAGTCCCCATGTACTTTAGTACAATGGGGCAAATGCTGAGCCCCCTGGCACTTTGGAAGGGGTGCCCCCCCTCCCACCTTGGACCACTCCCAGATCCACCTAGCCCCTGGAAGTCGACTTTGGTGTCCAGTGTGGACGCTCTAAGTTGATTTGGCAAGTTCAACTTTAAGTTGACCTAAATTTACAGTGTGGACATGCTAAGTCAACTTGTTTTGACAAGTGTAGACATAGCCTTAGGAATGGCTCATCCACCCACTGAAGACAAGAATTAGGGCTCTGCAGACAGGGGAGTTGAAAGGACCTCTTTCTGTGGCCATTGGCAGATGTGCTGCATTAACAAAGAAATAGACGGCTCCACCTACTGGTCAAATAACTGGTCTAATGACTCACACCCTGTGTAGCACGCTCAATATTTGTTCTAAGCGTGTTTGCCTTTAGAGTCCATTGAAAGAGGGGAAGGTTACAATCAGGCAGCCCCCTCCCTTATCTTGATGGCTAGACATGCTTGGAAAAGTCCATCGGTGTAAGCACGGCCATACCTGACCTCTTTGCTGGTAGCTGTTCAAACCCAGGCGCTGGTGATGACAGCACACAGCAATCTGAAGAAAGCCAACACAGCAGCAGGTCTCATCTACACCAAATGATGCAACCTGGTGATGAATTGTGCTTCCGTGCTCCTGGCCCTTTAAGAGAGCTGGGTTGTTTGAAAGGGAGGTGGGATCTGAGTTAGAAAGAAGAGCTCTCAGCTGGAAAAGCAATCGGCCCTTTATAGACTCCAGAATTGTGTCTTAAAACTGTGCTATAGATGCTGTGAACTGAGCAGGAGTGTCTGTTAAGGCCTTGGGCCAAATCCAGCCCTGCTGGCACGGATTTGGCCCTTTGCCCTGAAATCAATGGCTCTGCCCCAACTGAGGTTAACCCATTGCCCATCAGCCCTGATGCTGGGTCTGAAACGGTTTTGGCCCAACCAGATGGGAAAACCCAACCAGCCAGGAGACAGCACCCTTGAAGTCCATGGGACTTAGTTTACTCACCGGGGTCCCAAGAACTGAGTAGTAGCACGTATGGTGCAAAGTGTCTACTCCATTCCACTTCATGATTCCAGAAAACTTCCATTACAGCTGGCACACGCTGGCTTCCATGCTGGTAACCTCCTCAACCAGAGTAAGAATTGGATTGGAATGGGACCACTTCTCCCACCTCTCCAACTGGTGGCACCAGGGCAGAGCTGTTGATCCACCCCTTCCAACACCAGAAAGCACAAGTCAAGTCAACCTGAATTGTGCTGTCTCCCAGGGGGGAGATCCAGATGCTTGGTCCTCATGCAGGATCCGATGTGATCCCTCAAAGCTATGGGCAAGGCCAGCCCTGTATACAGTTATACATGTCTTCTTAATAATCTAGCAAATTGGAAGGTTCCTGGGATGTTCTTCAGGACAGTTTTCCTAGGCTCAGGAGCCTGCTTTACTGGCTTTCTTGAGAAACTCCAGTAGATCTTTGCCAATGCACCTGTTGCTGGACGGGGCTGTCATGGAGATTCAATGCCATCTAGTGGCAGGAAATGCATTTCCCCTAAATCTGCTGTCTTTCGTGGTATAGGGACAGGAGCTGTTTCTCTGAAGTCCATTCAGGGGGGAAAGAATACGGCAATAACTCACCAGCAGGCCACCCATGCTCTTGGCTCTCACTGATAATTACCCTACAGCCGTTTTACACCACTCTGGTACCATGCAGAAGTCTTATATCGAAGATACACCAGTGCTTTCTGGATGGGAAGGTATTTAAGGGCTTGATGGCAACTCTCTAACTCCTTGGATAAGGAGTGGAGCCTGGGTGTAGTCATACTGCATTGCATTATGGGTATTCTCTGTTTCTGAGAGGCCATGGAAAGCAGGGGTGTAAGTTAAAGAAGCCCCTGAGGCTGCTCCAATTTATTTCTGAAGAAAAGGAATGCAAAGTAATTTAAATATGTTCTTGCTCCGCCCCAACTTCCTTTCCTGCTTGACATGAGGAAGTTGGAATTCTGGGTGCTGGTCAGCTCTTGGAGTCCAGGGTGCTCAGTCCTTCCAAAAGCAGCACTGCATCTTGCAGGATCATGCCTGTCTAAGGATGAAAATAAATGTGTTACTGCTGTATTGCCAAGGTGTTAAATTTAAATCACAGAATCATGGAAGATTAGGTTTGGAAGGGACCACAGAAGGTCATCTCATCCTACCCCCTCCCCAATGCAGGCCCAACTCCAACTAAACCATCCCAGCCAGGGCTTTGACAGGCAACCTCTAAGGATGGAGATTCCACCACCTCCCTAGATAACCCATTCCAGTGCATCACCACCCTCCTAGTGAAAAAGATTTTCCTAATATCCAACCTTGACCACTCCCACTGCAACTTGAGACCATTGCTCCTTGTTCTGTCAACTATCACCGCTGAGAACAGCCTAGCTTCATCCTCCCTGGAACCCCCTTTCAGGTAATTAAAGGTTGCTATCAAATCCCCCCTCCCTCTTCTCTTCTGCAGACTAAACAAACTTAGTTCCACCATCCTCTCCTCTTAAGTCATGTGCTCCAGCCCCCTAGTCATTTTTGTTGCCCTCCACTGGACTCTTTCCAATTTATCACATCCTTTCTGTAGTGGGGGCCCCAAAAAGGGACAGAGTACTCCACATGTGGTCTCACCAGTGCCCAACAGAGGGAAATAATCACATCCCTCAATCTTCTGGCAATGCTCCTACTGACACAGCCCAATATGCCGTTAGCCTTCTTGGCTATAAGGGCAGACAGCTGACTCATATCCAGCTTCTTGTCCTCTGTAACCCTCAGGCCCTGGTCAGCCAGTCCCCAGTCCATAGCAGTGCATGGGGTTCTTCCATCAGAAGGGCAGGACTCTCCTTGTTGTGCCTCATCAGATTTCTTTTGGCCCAATCTTCCAGTTTGTCTAAGTCACTCTGTGTCCTATTTCTTCCCTCCAGCACACCTATCACTACCTCCCAGCTTATCTGCAAATTAGCTGAGGGTGCAATCAACTCCATCCGCCAGATCATTAATGAAGATGTTGAACAAAAACGAAGGTTAAGAGGTGACTTGATTACTGTCTATAGATACCTGCATAGGGAACAAATATTTAAGAACAGGTTCTTCACTCTAGCAGAGAATTGTCTAAAATGATCCAATGGCTGGAAGTTGAAGCTAGATAAATTCAGACTGGAAATAAGGTGTGAATTTTTACCCATGAGCATAATGAACCATTGGCATTGTTTTTTTAAGGTCATGGTGGATTCTCCATCACTGGCAATTTTTTTTCCAATCAGAATGGGATGTTTTCCTTGAAGATTTGCTCTAGGAATGATTGTGGGAAGTTGTATAGCCTGTATAGGAGATTAGACTAGATGATCACATTGATTCTTTTTTAGCCGTGGAATCTTTGGCTATGTCTACACTGGCAAGTTAGATCGACTTAAGGAGGCTTAAATTGACCTAACTTAATCCATGTCCACACTAGGCTTTCATTAGGTTGACTTAAGGGGCTTCCTTAAGTCTATCTAATGAATGCTTAGGTCGACTTAATAAGAACCGCGGGGTATTCGAACTAACCCCCGTAGGTCGACCCAACCCTTCCTTAGGTCAACATAAACCCAGTGTGGACGCCTAAGTCCACTTTCTTAGGTCGACCTAAGGGAAGATAGGTCGAATTACTAACTCCCAGTTAAGGGAAACCACTTTGTTAAGTCGACTTAATAAGGTCGATTTTAAGTCGATTTAAAGTCGACCTTATTAAGTCGACTTAACAAAGTTGACCTAACTTTTTATAGTGTAGACATAGATTTTTGAATCCCTTTGCCCTACAGATGGCATAAAAATATCAGGATTCTTTTTTTCTTTTTTTACCAAATCTAGCTCAGGTAAAATTTGCCATGTGAGCAGTCCTGGCAAGTGACTCTCTGGCTATCCTCGGAACATACATATCAGTAATAGGGTCCCCACACTGCCTTGCTGATAAGATTGCAGCCCATCAGAAAGGACTGCTACTGGAATTTGGAATGTAGGCGAGGCCACGTCTACACTTAAACCACTCCAGTGGCGTAATTGCAGCTCTGCTCCTGCCCCGCTGTAGTGCTTCAGGATAGATGCTCACTCCAGCAACGGGAGGGGTTCTCCAGTCCCTGGAATTAGCCCACCTCCAGAAGAGGCAATGCCTAGGCTGGCAGAAAAATTCTTCTATCGATCTAGTGCTGTCTATGCTGGGAGTTAGACTGACTCTTAGCTACGTTGCTCAGGCACGTCGATTTCTCAATCCCTTGAGTGACGTAGCTGGGTCGAGCTAAGTTTTCGGGGTAGATCTGGTCTCTGTCGATGTGCCCATTCACTCCTGATCCTTCCTTCTGAGACAGGCACCAGCCGTGTCCAATAGAGTTAGTGGTTTGTGATAAGACAACACTGAGACCTATTCGAATATCTGAAAGTAATGACTGCCATTTGCTGATTACTTGAGCCACAGTGACTCAAGTATGAAGTTACACATAAGAATAGCCGGCCTGGGTCAGACCAATGATCCATCCAGCCCATTATCCTGTCTTCCTACAGTAGCCTTTGCCAACTGCTTCAGAGGGAATAAACAGAACAGGTAATCAGCAAATGATCCATTCCCTGTTGTCTGCTTCCAACTTCTGGTGAGGGACACCCAGACTACATCGTAGGACAATGCTTCATTCCACTTTAGTTTTCTTTTGAGGCATGAGTGAGTCCTCCCAGGAGAGCCGATGCATAGACCTTGGATGATCATAGACCCTCTGTGTTCAGCCGAGTTTCACCTCTGGAGAATCCAAGCTGTGGAACAGTTTCAGAAAAGACCAAGCGAGTTAGGAGAAACCAAGCTCTCTGACAGTGCTGCTACAAGCTGCATCAACACTAGGTGGCAGGACCTGTTCACATTTGGCGGGGTTGCATCTAACATGGGCTGATACGCTTGGAATTCGGAGTTCACTGTCTTTTTTGTGCCAGCCAGCCCCTGCCTGACTGCAGAAGTAGAACAGGACATGGGCTGGGTTACTTCCCTGATTGATCATCTACTTGAGTCTATGCCTCAGTTAATTATAGGTCCAAAGAAAATAGGGTGCTACTTGACCCACCTCTTCTTCCTCTCCTCCCGCAAAGCTGGAACCAAGGGCGAGAGTACGCGAACAAAGGAAGCAGAAAATTCAATACAACCAAGATCCAAAATAAGCCAGACCTTCAGGCAACAACCATTAACACAGTAGACCTTCAGGCAAACTAACCACAGCAGTAGAATCTGGCTTGAAGAGTGGGCAACAGTGCCTGTGCATTTTACTGTTAGACCCCGGGTTCAAATCCAGATCAAGATACAGCATAGCTCATTCCTATCTCACCCCTCTTTGAAATGGGCAGGTGGGCTCCCAGGGAATGTATGGCCCACATCACATCCGGCACTATTTAGATCCCTCACTGGTAATTATTTGTATGACAATAACATCCTAGGTGTTGATCCTACCCACAGCTGGAATCTCTACCCCCAAAGAGTGTACTATCTAAATAGACAAGACAATGGGAATGGGAATGGGGGGAATGCAGAAGCAAAATGATTTAGTCAACGTGTTTCAGCAGAGGCTGAGCTGGGAACGGAATTTAGGTCTCCCCCGCAATGCCCCAGTGCTGGGTTTACTGTTTTTTTTTTTAAATCAGAAATGGTTCCATCCTTCCAGACAGGCAGGGCTTGCTTGCTTGAGGGTCTGGAGGGTTGCTTGCCAGGCAGTGTACTTGTGAATGATCTGACCATTTATCAAAAGCAGCAGCAATGAAGCCAAGGGATGTCGTTTGAATCCAGCCTCCAAATTCTCCTTTGTGGGGTCTGGATTTAAGGTTAAGCTCCTGTAGGGACTGGAGACTTTTTGCACCTTTGGGCTTTACCTGGGATGTTGCAAAGTAACAACACAATCCGTGTTGGCAGTTGTCAGGGACCAGGTAGACCAAAATCTCACTTTCACCACTAGCCCTGACAGTCCACAGCGTGGTCGTCTTTGGCAACAGAGAATGGCTAGATCGATGGTGGGGGGTTGGGGAATTGTGGCTTGCCAATCAGAGCTAACTGTGGACTGGGCATCTATCCACAAGGCACTGGACTGAGTCACCAATTCCTATTACGTGGGCTACTAAGCCATCCTTGCGAATACATTTGATTGCCTCTGAGCTGGAGTCAAACTGAGTAGGGGAGAGACATGCCAGCCTATCAGCAAGAATTCTAACCCCTTCTTCCCCCCTGAGTTACGGAGGTGTCACTTAATCAAGTGCATGGATGGAGACACATGTGAAGTATCAAAGGCTATGTCTACACTAGAAAAAGTTAGGTCGACTTAATAAAGTCAACTTAAGGGTTACTCCCCATCCACACTGTCCTTAAGTTGGCTTAAGGAGTTGACTTAAGGCTTAAGTCGACCTAATGGGCGGTTCTTATTAGGTCGACTTCAGCTTTCATTAAGCCGACTTTAGGAATTTCTTAACTCGACTTAATGACAGTCAGGTGTAGACATGGAGTAATTTAGGTCAACTTCAGGGTCCTTAAGTAGACCTAAATTGCTAGTGTAGACACACCCAAAGAAACAAATGCACTAAAAAAACACAGGAATAAATTCAGCCTCAAGAGCCAAAATGAAATGGAGCTGGACCCACTTTACCCAGGACCAAACTTAGCCCATAGAAAACCCTTTTGCAGAGCATGACAAGCAAAAAACCTTTGATGTGTCTCAGTTTAACTCTTTCTCTAGTAGTGAAAGCAGGAAAATCAAACTCTTGCACAAAACACAAAGGCTATGTCTACACTTGCAAGTTAGTTCAAATTAAGGAAGCTTAATTAGAACTAACTTAAGCCTTGGCCACAGTAGGCTTTCATTAGTTCGAATTAAGGGCTTCCTTAATTCAAACGAGTAAATTTGATTGCTTAGTTCAAACCAACCCTTAATTTGAAATAGTTAGTTCAAATTAAGTCAATGTGGCCAGATTAGTTCAAACTAACTCCTTAGTTCGAACTAATCGGAAGATTGACCTTCATGCAACTGACTAATTCGAACTAAGCAAGTGCCCTGCATGGCCATGGCTAGTTCGAACTAGCATCCTAGTGGGGCCGTGCTAGTTCGAATGAAGTTAATTGGAACTAACTAACATTAGTTCCAATTAGTTAGTTCGAATTAACTAATTCAAACTAGCTTTTGTAAGTGTAGACATAACCGAAGACTATGGAATTCATACCTATAAGGTATCACTGACAGATTCATAGATTCAGAGCAGGACTAAACATTTCATATGAGTGGAGTAGTGCTGTAGTCATGTTGTTCCTCGGATATTAGATATTTTCTATGGATGAAAAGAATATCCAGAGAGACAACAGTATGAACGATAACCAAGACGTTAGGCAGGGACCTCATCCCTCTCCTGTTTCAGGTTCTTAAAGCAACTTTTAATTATTTGAAGGGAAGAGCTGGGAAGAAACTTTCCATGGGGACAGGTTAACTTACAACTGCTTCCGGCAGGTTTCTACATCTCAAGTAGCTGCTAATAGCCACTGCTCTTGGTGAATCATTGATGTGATCCAGCATGGCAATTCCTATGTAGACTGTAGTGTGGACAAACATGTTTAGTAGGTGATAGACCTGGTTGCAAACTGTAGTGTAGATCAGCGGTTTTCAAACTATGGGTTGGGATCCAGCACTGGGTGGCAGACCCTCAGGTAGTAGCACCCACTGCTGTCGCCGCTGAAAGACTGGGATGCACTGTTCATAGATGTAATTGTTGCATCAATGATTTCTTTCAACTGGGTCCCGAGGAAAAAGTTTGAAAACCACTGGTGTAGATAAACCTTTGGACATCAATGTGTACTTGAGAAGATAAAGCTGTTTTTCTACTCACCTCCTTTGGTCAGCTGTTTTATGCTGTGTGTGTGTAAACACATATGTATCTGAACCTGCTCTCATTCTAGGGCCATATTCTTCTCCAGCGGTCTCACCAGGGTAGATCACCAGTGCACAGTTATAATTTGTCACCTGCTGTTATAAAAACTAAGCATTTGTGAAGTTGAGCGAGGGATTAGCTAAAGAGAGAAAATGGAGGTTCTTTGGGTCGGAGCTGGCAAGGCATGACGTGGCATTCTCCCTGGAAGTTCGTTGTTATAGAGCATAGATGCCCCAGCTGAGACCAGGGCACCCAGAGGCTCTCATCTGGGGGGTGGGACCCAACAAGGAGTAATCAAGTTACTCTGGGGGAGAGATCACAGCCATAGCTCTTCAGAGCTGGGTGGCAAGAAAACAGAGTCTGCTGGCCACTACTGGTTGATGGCCTGGCATGGGGGGGGGCCCGCTTTTTTCGGGGGGCGGAGGGGTCATCACAGTCTGAAATATTTTCTAATGGGGTCCCAGCAAAAAAAAAAAACAATTTGAGAACACCTGTGCTAGGCGCTGTACAGACACAATAAAATAACAGTCCCTGCCCCAAAGAGCTTACAGTCTAGACAAGACAGAGCAAGTACGAGTGTCCCCATTTTACCAGCACAGAGACTGTGATCTTGAGAGAAAACTGCTTAGTCTGGGAGGCAGATCCCCTGATGTCCAGCCTTCCCAAAAAACAGCCTTCTTCTCACGCAACAAGGCCATTTGCAGAGATTCCCAGATACTAGGCTCCTCTTCCACAACAGTTGGGTTCTCCCGCAACCGGGGCGGTGAATAGAAAGGGCACTAACAAATGTAGGG
Source organism: Pelusios castaneus (assembly GCA_007922175.1). Taxonomy (NCBI): domain Eukaryota; kingdom Metazoa; phylum Chordata; order Testudines; family Pelomedusidae; genus Pelusios; species Pelusios castaneus. The sequence continues at coordinate 3,792,787 of ML685864.1, forward strand.
TGCCCCTGGAGACACAGCTGTTCTAGAGGGCAGAGTGAGGCTGGCACAAAAAAAAAGGAAAAAGTTGGCTTCGTGGGCCCATGAAGGAATGGAGTCCGGTAGCAGCTTCCAATGTTGAATCTGTGGAGGGGCGTGCTCTGTGAGGAAACCAGAGGACGAAATGAAGCTAAGTGTATGCAGAGCACCTACAATGTTAATTACAGGGGTGGTGATTTGGAGCTGAGCACCTTTGCTGGCTTGGCTGCTGATTTTGTGAGAGCTGCAAGTGGATGGGTTGGGCTTGGTCCCTGCGGATCTCTTAGGGGAAAGGGTTGAGCCCAGAGAGTACCTGGCTTCCCCCCCCCCCTTCCTGGGTCCCTGTAAAATCACTGGGATGGGTCTCTATGCCATCAGAAGGGTTGGGGGAGCAGAGAAGAAATGGCAACCCCTCCATGTGAAGTCCAGTGAGGAGTGATTTGTGCCTAAAATCTCTTTAGCTGCTGGCTGAGGAACGGCCCAGCAGAGATGCATGAAGAAGCAGGGCCTCAATGAAGAGGGTTTTGCCTTGATAATCCTAGGACATCTTTCCTTACTCACTGCAGGCCCTTCATACACCCCATCTTCCTTTCAAGTGAGGTAATGATTGGCTGCAGGGGCCAGGAGGTAATCACCCAGCCCTTCTGCCACTCTCCCAGGTGGGCGTTTCTGTGTAGAGGATCTACTTCTAAGATGCACGAAGTGGGTTTTAGTCCACGAAAGCTTATGATGAAGAAAATCTATTAGTCTATAAGGTGCCACAGGACTCTCGTCGTTTTTTGCTGTACTACAGACTAACACGGCTACCCTTCTGGAAATTTCATTTGCTTGTGTTTTTAATGGCTGCTCCATGGTGCATGCTCCACGCCACTGCTGAGTTAGGTTTTGTAGGACAGCTGGGTATTATGTAATCCTATTGCAGGAGACAGCAGGTCCAAAGGGTGTGGACAAATTAGAAAGGGTGCATCTACAATGGCAAGTTAGGTCGACTTAAGGACGGTTAAGTCGACCTAAACAAAGCTGCATCCGCACTGGACTTTTCTTAAGTCGACTTAAACATTTCCTTAACTCGACTTAAGGAAAGATTAAGTCGACTTAATAACACCTCTTTTTAGGTCGACTTCAGTCGACTCTATAAATCGACTTAAGGCCAGCGTAGACGGGGATTAACGCTAAATTGACTTTATTAAGTGGACTTAAAGCCAATATAACGGCTCTCTCTGCTGTTAAGTCAACTTAACAAACTCGACTTAAAGTGCAGCCAATTTGTTAAGTCGACTTAACTTTGTAAGTGTAGACATAGCCAAAGAGTCCAGAAGAGGGCAACAAAAATGATGAGGGGGCTGGGGCACATGATTTATGAGGAGAGACTGAAGGAACTAGGTTTATTTAATCTGCAGAAGAGAATACTGAGGGGGGATTTGATAGCAACCTTCAACTACTTGAAGGGGTGCTCCAAAGAGGAGGGAACTAAGCTAATCTCAGTGGTAACAGAGGACAGAACAAGGAACAATGGTTTCAGGTTGCAGCTGGGGAGGTCTAGGTTGTATAACAGGAAAATCTTTCTCCTTAGGAGAATGGTGAAGCATTGGAATGGGTTTTCTAGGGCGGTGGTGGAATTTCCATCTTTGGAAACTTTTAAGACCTGGTTAGACAAAACCCTGGCTGGGATGATTTAGTGGGATTGGTCCTGCTTTTAGCAGAGGATTGGACTAGATGACTGCATGAGGTCCCTTCCAGCCTTAATATTCTATGATTCAATGATACATGGGGAGATACGGGGTGTCTTCCCTGACTATATGGACAGTAAAAATATCTCCCCCGCATCCTAACAATGAGAAAGGCTCTTCTTCTAGACCAGAAGCTGAAAGCCTGGGCTGTGACATGGGTGTAATTCATACAGTCATGTAGGCTTTAGTTTGTTTTATTTAAAAGCCAAAAATGGTTGAGAAAGTTGGTTAGTGACAAACCGTGAATCCCTGTGGTGAATGACTAAGGTGACATTCTTAGCAAAACAACAGAGTCCTGTGGCACTTTGAAGCATCTGACAAAGTGGGATTTTCTGCCACGAAAGCTCATGCGATAAATAAATCTGTTAGTCTTTAAAAGTGCCACAGGACTCTGTTGTTTTTCTACAAGAGACTAACACGGCTCCCCCTTTTGATTCTGAGCAAAAAGAGCCCTTAGCCACACATACAGCTGTTTCCATCCCATCACACTGACTCAACTGACATTCTGGGCTTCAGAAGGACCATCCTGAATTCACATTATACAGACTTGGTATCTATTGGTATCCAAACCTGAGCATTGAACATGGCCACAGTCGGCTAAGACTTTGACGCTGTTGAATGTAGGAGGAATCCTAGACCTACATCAGTTCTCAGTCACCATGTGGGAGGGCACAGCTACATGGATACAGACCTAGCGTGTACCTCAACACTCACACCTGTCCATTTCTAATATGGTAGTGCCTAGAAGCCCAAGCTAAAATCAGAGTCCCATGGTGTTAAACTCCTTACATGCAAACAGTAAGATTTGCTGCCTACAAACAAACAATACTCAGGGCGGGGGAAAGGAAGGTTTATTTTCACTTTACAGGTGGAGAACTGAAGCACAGAGATTAAATGACTTGAAGAAGATCCCACAATGAATCTGTGCCAGAAATGAGAACTAAATCCAAATCTACATTTTTAACCCTTTGCCCTTCCTCCACCCTGTTGTGTCCAGTCTGACACACGGACTGTAATCTCCCTGGGTCATGGACAATGTTCTTTGTTACATGCTTATACAGTGCTTAGCACAACAGAGTCTTGATCTTTGATTTTGGATTTCTAACTGCTACTCTAATACAAATTAATAATTGTCTGAGTGCAGGCCCTAGCCTTCAGCTCTCACCCAGATATCAAGCTGTTGAGTGTGGGAAAAGAAATTGAAGTCCACACCCTCACTACATTGAGTGTCTCCATGATGGAGCACCACCTCACTGGTCCATCTTGAGTTACAACACACTGTCATAAGTCAGCTCTAGATTCAGGTTTGAAAATGTCAGCACATCTCTCCTGAAAAGCAAACACTTTGTCCACGGCTTGAAGATTGGCTCCCAGTTCTGTTTCTAAATCACTTTACCCACACATCCAAATTACCCATTGCTTTCTCATCCACTGTATTTAAAATTTACATGTAAATGTGTCTTTCATTTGACTCCGGCTAATTCTTGGAGCCTACGTGGCAGTGAGTTCCACAGGTTAATTATTTATTGTATAGAAAAGCATTTCCTTTTATCTGTTTTCATCTGCTTACCTTTTAATTTCATTGGGCGTCCCCTTGTTCTAGCACCATAAGGCAGGGCAAATTATAGCTCCTGACTTATTTTGAACACATTCATTATGTTGTATACTTCTTAGTCATCTGTCAGCTATGAAGCTCTAATATTTTAATCTCTTCCTCCCCCCACTCCCCTTTCCTTGAGATGGGGTGACCTCAATTGTACAGAGTATGTAAGATGTACCAGCAGGTCATACAGAGACATTTTCAGCATTCTTTTTTTTATTCCTTTCTACACTTAGTCTATGGCCTTGTTTGCTTTGTAGACCACTGCTGCCCAGAAAGAGTGGTTCATTTAGAGCCCATCAATGTATATGGACTCTTGAGACTTTTCCACTGTACATCACACCTTGTGCTTTACCTGCACCAAATTTCTTCTGCCCAGCTATTGGATAGCTTCCGAGCTTAGCTCTGGCCTTTCTACGGTTCCTCAAGTCTTGACTGGCCCGAATTGACTTTCACTACTTCATTTTTTGCCATCTCCTTAAGGTTTTTAATAAATGTTAAACACTTGTCCTTTGTGATGAAAATTGGCTCTTTTCCCCCTACATAGAGATTCCTGTAGGAGAAACATCTCAATCTTCCATGTTCTTCTCACTTCTTCCCTGTCCCTTCCGTGTTGAAGAATGGACAGGTCTCTCAGCAGAGACCAGAATTCCCTTCTGTTTCACTCCCCACTCTCTTAGAAGATGACGTTGTATGTCAATTGTCAGCAACTGGTTTCATCTTTAGACTCTGCTGCTGCCCTGTCTGGCACTTCCTCCGCTTTCACGGGACTAAAGAATTCACTGAATTGTGAACAGTCCATCCAGTGCTCTTCACTCCATGGAGTCCTTGGGCCCTAGGAGTCTGGATACACTCTGGTGCTATTCTGTTGCTACAGCAAAAGATGAGCTCTGCTCTCACCTTCCTGTTGGTCTATGTGACTGTACCAGAGAGCTTTGAAAATGCATCCTTCCTCCTCAGCATCTAAACCAAGTCCCCGCAGCATCTCGGGGCCTGCAAGTGGCCTGAGGACAAATAGCCCTGGGGATTGCTGGTATGTAGCCTCCTCAACCCACAAACAGGAATGTTCAAAGGACCTTCTCTAGCATTTGTCATGTGTTGTCAGTCTGGGGCTCCCAGGGAGGAGATCCTAAGCGTCGCCTCCGTTGGGTTGTCTTGTAAATTAGTAACTGCTGGAACTGAATAAAGGTGTCTTCAATCTCTAGGTTTTGACACTGGGCAGAACTGAATTGTGGTCTGGCTACAGTGGTGGGTGAACCCAGAGAGGCTCACTTAGGGTTGGGTCACACAATGCCTGTTATGTTCGGATGCTATTTCAAAGACCTCCCTTGAGCTTTTCACTTCCTTCTATCTGTCCTCCCAAACCAGCCACCTTCTTCTTCCTTTCTCCTCCCAATCTGACTCCCATGCATCTCCAATAGATCTGCTGAGCCCCCTTATTTTATATGAATTGAAGCAAGCTCTCCCCAAATTCCTCCATCATTGGGCCTACTTTTGACATTCCATGTGGGGGTCTTTTGACAATGGTGGGGGGTTAATGACAGGGGGCAAAGGCAGGATGGAAAATGCAGTCAAAGCTTCATCTCTTCAGGGAATTCTCCTGTCTTGCAGATGTGCTAGGACTTCCTCACCACGAGGAGGTGCAAGCAGTAATTTGCTCCAGGGGCACAGCATGAAGAGGACAGGTTGAATTGGGCTGGCTGAGCTGAGTGAGAACTTGAATTTGCTGAGGACTTGGGACTTCTTTTGTTATTGTCCAGGGGTAGGATTGCATTTTGGGTTCCTCCATCCTCTTTATCCTTCCCCAGAACTGGGGTGTATATCAGTAGTGAGTTCTGTCCCATTAGGGCTGCGTCTCTCCCCTCATCTGCCCACCCACCCCAAAGATGGCTCTCCACAGGAGCTTAGGAGAATATGGTCAGCTCCCACCTTGGCTCTTGAGCAGTGGAATCAGTAACACAGAGAAGTGGCTTGCAGAGGGGACATGTTCAAATATAACTCGGACCTAAAACAAAAATGTTCAGTGCCTTAGCCTAAGGTTCACCCAATGCTTGCTTTCTCTCTGAACAAGTTTGCTAACTACATCTGCTTCTCCCTACCCATGCACTATCCCTGTGTGTTTCCGAAGGCCGTGTTGACAAAGCTCTCGATGTTTGGTGTATTTCTTAAAGCCCCAGTTGCTGGAGTCATGTTACAATCTTTGCTTTTTTTATCAAAACAGGTGTGTAGACCTCATGGTTGCAGACAGATGCTTGCAAACATGTTCCCAGCGTACCCTACGTGTTCAAAAAACAGAAGGCAAATAACGCTCCACCACCCTCCAAATGTACGTATTTTCTTAAAATCTCACAAACTTCTGGAGCCTGCCTCGTGATATCTGAATGCCGAGGACTGGAGGTGGCGTAAATGGGTTTATTTCCTGACTGTCTTCTGCTCTGTAGACTTGGGAACAATGCTTCTTTGATGTGCCGTTGAGAAAATCTACCTCCACGGGGTGCATGGTAGAAGAAAGGAGTGGGGGTAGTTCAGCTAAGACTGAACCATCAGAGGAGCTTTCCTCGCAGGTGTCATTCCTCCGTGTGCCCATTATTTTAGCAGTTACCCAGGAGATAAGTATTGCTAAACACTATTGCTGGGAAGAGCCATCTGAATGGGGACTCCTTGCACACTGGAGGAAAACCCGATCCAGGCCTTGTCTTTATATTCATCCCAGCTCTAGGGGGCAGATGGCTGCTGCAGTAGCTGGCTCCAGCTGTGGTGACCGGATCAGATCCACCACCGCAGTTCCAAATAACCCCCAAACCCTTACTGGGGCCCCAACCCAGTGACTTAAACTCTCAGCTCCACACTCCGTGACATAATGTTCTTCCCAGCAGGCCATGGGGCTCGCTGCTGTCTCACAGGCATCTGTCTAGGGCTGTGGAGAAGGCTGTAGGGCTAAGAATTCCTTTCTTCTTTTTGAGGGGGAAGATGATGTGGAGATATGTCTCCCTAGCCATTGCATCAGTTCATTCCTTGTGAGATCTCTGCAGGTCCCAGAGAGAGGGTGGGCATGACCCACAAACCCAGCTCCAGAGCTGGCTGAGGCCAGAGAACCCAGAATATCAGCTGACTCCGTGCAATTATCAGGAGCTGCTGCTGCCAGAATTTAAAGCAGCTTCCCCTGATAGAAAACTCCTGGAAAGATTAGCACACTTCTTCCTGGGACTCACATCCATATCATTCCCCTCTGGGTGCAAAATTGAGCCCTATGAGATATGAATGATGCTATTTCTCCTTTTCTTCCTCTGCAACACCGCTCTCCAGGGTCTAATCCTGCATTCCATTCACACGCACCCCCAGCAAATTCAATGGGACCCAGTCTGCCTGTCCTATTTAGTCCTAGTCTAGACAGCAGAAGTTTTCCTGCCTGGGAGCTCCTGCATCTAGCGCAACATGGCTTCCAACCTACAAGTAAATCCACTCAGGGCTTCAGTGGGACAGAATTCTTCTGCCCACTGACTTTCTTGCCTTTCCACAATTTCTTTTCTTTTTTTTTTTTTAATAAAGGGCTGAACACTGTTCATGTTCTGACTAGAGCATCTGGCACAACAGAACTGGAGCCAATGGATTGTGCTGTGGATTTACACCATTGAAATAGAAAGCAGAAACTTGTCTATCTGTACATCTTTTTTTTTTTTTTAAGTAGATTTGAGTGATCATTTTCCTTCCTGACATGTTCCAAAGGGGTAGCGGTGTTAGTCTAGTTCAGCAAAACAGACAAGGAGTCCTGTGGCACTTTTAAAGATTGACAAATTTATTTATTGCATAAGCTTTCATGGGAGAAAATCCCATTTAATCAGAAGCTTGAAAATGGGAAAAAATACCTATTTCCTATACTGTGTTTTCTTCATATTCAAGCATCTGACAAAGTGGGATTTTTTCTCCCACGAAAGCTCATGCAATAAATTAATTGTTAGTCTTTAAAAGTGCCCCAGCACTTCTTGTTTCTATTCCTGCCTGTTGCTCATAAGTTCCTAGAAATCTAAAAGAAAGTCTTTTTAAACCAGTGCAACAAACAGGTTGATCCTCCTGAATAGAATTGCTTCTCTCCTGTAAATTTTAAACTGTTACTAACTCAAAGTGATGCAGAACAGGGGTGTCTGTTCCGATCCATCATGGAGCTCCACATTCTTACTTTTATGATAGATCCATCCTTACGTGTCTGCGTAGCGCCTAACGGAGCAGGGTCCTGACCTCGGGTGTGGCCTGTAACCACTAATATAATGCAAATAAATAAGAGACAGCAGGCACTGTGGGGGGGAGAGGGAGGTCCATGTTCGTGTATGCAAATGTTGAATCTTATTCCCCATTGCCCTGCACTTGGTGTGAGCATGTTCACCTGTGACAAGCGGTTGTAAAAAGAACTCCTGTTCAGATCTAGCAGAATTTGACACTCATTTTGCGGGGAAGGAACTGAGCGGACGAGGTGCAGTATGGCGAAGAAACTGAAGGAGGCACTGACTCCCTCCAAGTCCGAAGGCCAGGGCGGGTGGCCACCCCACAACTATATTAAGACATCATAACTTTGTCTAATTTGTAAACAGTCTGAAAGGACATCCTCCCTCCCCCAAAAAGGGAGAGCTGTGTCTTTAAACCCCGAGGAGATGACCTCTTGTCCTCTCTGTTTATAAAAAAAAAAAAAAAAAAAAAAGAGTAGAAGAAGAAAGAGAGAGAGAGAAAGAAAGTCAGACTGCTGCCTTGTTAAATTTCTCCCCCCTTTTGTGATGAAAATGGAGGGAAACACCATTGTTATTCCACCAGCTTCTGTTTTCTCTTTTTTGTCATTCAGGCTTCGTATCCTTTCTGTTTATTTATTGACTCGGATCCCTTGTCAACGCTTAACCTGCTTCTGCTGTTTTTTGTGGGGTTTTTTTTGTTAAAAAACACCTTTTATAGTCGCTTCCAAATCTGCAACTCTCCCTGTTTCCCTTTCCTCCAGGTACATAACCGATGGGAAGCTTTATTCTCCCTGTTGGACACACTCATGGTTCATACTTAGACTTTATCCACCCATCCTCCAGCACGAGAGAGATTTGATGAGTGTGTTAAAATCACACGTGGTGTTTTGTTCTGTTTTTCAGGACCATCCATGTCGGAAAACTCAGGCAGATTGTTCTGGGGTCTCATTCCCCTCTCCTCTGTATCTGTTTGTGGAGAATTGGGCTCATTTTAGTTATGCTAGGAAATTTCATGGAAACTTCGCAAGGCTGATATTAAATATAAATTGCTTAAAAAATGCAGAGCCAGATGTTCCTCTAGTGCTGTCTTTTCTACCCCAAGTTTGTACAGCATTTAGCACGGTGGGCAATGACTATTAACCACTGTGGTAAAACCAGCTGATAATCTGGGCCTCAGTCTTCAAATTCAGTCCATTTTTCCTGGTTTTTCTTCTTAATCCATCACGCTGGGACGTGCTTTTTGGAGAAACAGAAGCAATCTCTGGTTTTCAATCCAGAACCTTTTAACAGCATGAAGATTCCTGTATATATTGTACTGCAAAGGCAGGATTGGTCTCATATCTTAATCGCTTGATAAATGGTCACTTTGTTTCCAAGGAAATAATATATTGATTGATTGATTGATTGATTGATTGATTGATTGATTGATTGATTTTTAAAGGACAAAATTCTGAACCAAAGGGGTTTTTGTTGTTTAAATCCAATTTTTTTCTTATTTTAGGATCAAATATGACAAGCTTTTCTTTTGGAAAAGGTGCTGCAAATAAAAATTGTTTAGATCCTCTGATATTTCTTGTCTTTGTTGATTTCATAAGCAAGTCTCCATTTCATATAAAACACCTGGTCTTATCTTTTTTTCTTTTCCCCAAAATTATGCTTACTAAAAATCCAGGGGCAGAAAAGGATAAATTAAGAGCCACACCCTGGAGTCCTGAGGCTGGATTTAGAAGGAAACATGCACTGACTTCCTGTATGTCTTACCTAATGTGCCAGTCTTGCAGCTACAAATAGCATGTTCCAGAGGGGTAGATGTGTTATTTTCCCTACAGCAGAAACAAGAGTTCTGTGGCACCTTAAAGACGAACTAATTTCTTCGGGCATAAGCTTTCGTGGGCTGACGAAGTGGGTTGGAGCCCACAAAATCTTATGCCCGAAGAAATTTGTATGTCTTAAAGTGCCACGGGATTCTTGTTCATCTCGCCTCTTGTGTTTCCTGGGCATTGGCACTACTGATCACGGTAATAAGCACTGAGCATTTGCAGGATCAGGTCTAAGAGAGGAAATCTTTGGCCTGGAGACATTTGCTCTGGAGACAATAAGCGATTGTTCCCCTGCTTGAACAAATGTCATACAGGCTTCACTCTCAGGGTATGTCTACATTGTGATAAAAGACGGTCGCATCTGGCCTGGGCGAGTTGACTCGCAGGGCTTTGGGCTGCCGACTATAAAATTGCAATATAGATGTTCAGGCTCTGTAAGTCCAAGTCAGCTACCCTGGGTTTTGTGCCTGGACATTAAACGGGTTTTTAACACCGTACAGACTATTCTTATTTAGAGACGGAGCCTGCATATTTGTAAGTAATTCTACCCATGTGAAAGGTCCCATTGAAATCAGCCAGACTACTTACATGAGTAGCTACTCACGTATGCAGGTACAGGATTAGGCAGCTTTTCAGTACCATCAGTATCTGAGTCAGGCCTGAGGAATCTACGTGTGCATTCAAACACACAGCATGCTGGTGTTTGCATTCCCGCATGTAGGACTACCGTGAGGCATGAATAGGGCTGGATTGGGGCCCGAAGGCTCAGGATTCAACCCCAATTGGTCAGATCCTGCAAACTTTATGCAGACTCAACGCCCACGCCAATCTAGAATTATAAATATGTAAAGATCTGTCCTTAGGGGACTGGGAGAAATTCATTTTTCTTCATAATTCAGTCCATTTGTGAACGAGCAGAACCATTTCGAATGATGCCGTCATGTGCGGGGAAAAAGACACAGATGTAATGGATGAGTACCCACATTTACGCTACTGGAAATTAAAGCAGGATCAGGCCCACTGTCACCAACCCATACATTTATTTATGACAATAACTCGGGTCATTCATCTTTAAAAGAGGCTTAGGGGAAGCAGAGTGTTTATATGCCATTTGTTAATGAAAATCTCCATCAAGTAACTTCTCCAGGGCAGGCCCTCTAACTGTATTTCATTCAGTCAGCGCTGAGGCATAACTACTGAAGAGCACAATCCTGCAAAACTTTGTAAATTTGCTTAGTAAGCAACTCTCTGCAGACCCAGCTGTGAATGTGAACCCTCCGCCTGGCCTCTGGTTCCATGGATTCTTCTTAGTCCTCATCGGTTCCTGAACTATGAAAAAGAGAAAGCCCCATGTGTGATAGTCGGAACTCAGTTACATCTCCGTTTGCTTTCTGTGCCATTTTTCCCTTCCCACTTCATTTTCTCGCTGCAGTGGGGAGGTCAAAGTTACGCCAGGCAGTGTCCTGCCTCTCCGGCACCCAAGAGAAAGTTAGCAGTTTGCTGATTGCAATTGGCAAAAAGGAGACATGCCCAGGGTCACACAATAGGTCAGTGGCAGAGCCAGAAAATAAAACCCACCAGGCTCACAATCTGGGGTGATAGCAGCTAACAGACACTGCCTCCCTCCTCTGCCTTTTCACTTAGTTAATTAGGGCCCTAACATCTGCATGGGACACCAACGACTACAAATACTGGGCAAGGATGGCTGGTAAGCGAGGCGGATGTGAGAGGGAAGTGTATAATTTTCTTCTTCCATTGTCTTTCGGTTGTTTTTACAGTGAGGGGATACCAGTGGCACGGAAATTATCCAGCATCAAGTCTGCCAAGGATATAGAATAATCTTGTACAGTTCAATCCAGTTCCCTGAGAGCTCCCTGGACAGCTGCTCTGCTGGTGTCCGTACGTGCAGCTCCAATGAAATGAACAGAGCTACTCTAGCTTACGCAGCTGGAGATCTAGCGTTGAATGTGTACTGGCGCTATTACGTTCTAACAGCAACATCTTCATCAGACGCCCTCAGAGCCCTGCTGACTGGATTTGGTATGTCTTTAAAAGTCCTCTCCTGCCGACTTTCCCAGCTTCCACTTCCTCACTCCAAGGCAATGTACAGTAACTCCAGCCGGGGCTAGAATGTGATGGAGGGGACGCTGGCGTGGGCAGCAAGAGATGAGGCTTTGATTCACAGATCTAGCCTTGATTTGCACTGTGGTCCAGTCACTTAACCTTTCCTTGCCTTCATTTGCCCATCTGTACAATGGGCAGAATACTACTTGCCAACCTATTAATTATGCTACCATAGCAGCCAAGAGGGGGATTTAAGCAGCATACAGATGCAAAATGGGAGTCATCCCTTGCGCCAAAGAGCTACTACTCTAATGAGACAAGATGTAGGCCAGCCGACTGCCTGCCATCACCCAGCAGCTGACCCAGGGAGGGAACAGGGCTCTCCTGGATCCCAGCTCTGGGGTGGATCCTTGGGGTTCTTGTGAGGATTAAGTTGTTCATGCTCACAACATGCTCTGAGTTCTTGGTGGGAAGGTGCTTTGAAGGGCAAAGAACCTTTGATTTACTCAATGTCCATCTCATAACGGGCAGCATGTGTTTGGAAAAAAAGCAATTTCTAAATGCTGTTTAGACCCCTCGGGAGAGTGTGCGCACACCCACGCACAGACAGACAGAGCCACCGCTGACCTTTGCTGCAGGTTCTGCCCTTAATGACGGTTCCTGCTTCTCGCCAGCCTCACCAAGGTTGCAACAAATGCTCGCCAGGGAGGGGTGGGGTCTGGGGAGAAAAGAAGGGCAAGAGAAGTGATGCAACAGTGTTTCTCTATGGCAGCGAACTTTGTTGGTGGGTCCGTGTGTCAGTCTGCCTGTCTTCCTGTCATCCCCAAATAGTTCTTCTCTTCCCTCTGTGCCCATCATCCTTTACCTCCTTGCAATGGAAACGCCTTGTCAAATACAGAAAAGCACAGATGACGTGGGCTCTGCTGACTAACCGAAACTCCCTGGCACTCCAGGTGTGGTCAGGTGTCTAGGTTCGGTTCTCTTGACCCAGGAGAGTGGTGCCTCCAGATTTCAATAGGAACATTTTCTTGCAGGAACAGGATGGAACCTAATTACACTGACCACCTGATCCCTTGATGCAATGGCCTCCTCTTCCACCACCCGCCCCCAGACACTCAAACAGCAAAGGCTCCAGCGACCATTGAAGCTTTCAATCATGAAAGAGATCATTCTTGTAAGGCGGGCGAATATTTATTTTCTTGTTTTACCGAAAGGGGAAACTGAGGCAGTGGGCCGGTCAGGGTCCACTTGTGCCGCCACTGAAGTCCAGAGGAAAACTGGCAGTGTCTTTGGTGGCGCAAGATCAGGGCCGTCAATGGCTTCCTCCAGATCACCAAAGGAAAGCTGTCAGACCAGACCCTCGGTGCAAACCGATGTAGCTCCGTTGACTTCAGTGCCTGATTTACAACAGCTGAGAATCCTGTCTCCTGTGTTTTAATCACATTCCAAGCTCCCTCCCCCAGCAAGATTTTTAAAAAACAGCAAGAAGTCTAAGGCTGCCCTGAACTGCAGCACCTAGGGGCCAGTTCCTGTCTCCATTTACTTCTCTTTGTAGCCCCATTGAAGGAAGTGGTTCCCAGGAAATGAATGGGGCTAAGCAGAAGAGAAAAGCTATGGCAGGATTGGCTCCTAAGAGAGGACCAAAGATGGGGAGAAAAGGCAGCAATTTGCCTTGCTACAAATGATCCTAAGCCAACGAAGCCTGTGGAAAGGGTTGACTGGCTAGAATCATCTGGGGTAGTGTAAATTAGCTATAACTAATCTACTGCCGCTTTATTAATGATCTTAGCCACCACTGCCCAGGATAAGTAGGCCTATTATTTCCATAAACTGCATTATTAACTGGCTCCATGTGTTTGTCTGCGTTGCTGTAAGGTAAGCTTTGCTTTGGGGGGATCTGACGCCTCGGATCAAGCCCTTACAAGGGACCCTCTCAGAGGGGCCACATTCATCCTCAGACTATTGTGGGACCAGACACCCTCCTCCCCAGGTGTGCAATTAAAAATCACTGAGCTGGGAATTAATAGCAGGGTTGTAAAATAGGCCATGGCTGCCTAGCAAATTAATAGGATCCACTTGGATATTTTATTTATGTATTGGCGCAGTACTAACATGGGCCTGTCTCCATTCTCCCTGTATAGGGGAGCTAGAGGTTGCTGAATTTGGACCTCTGGGGTGATTCCTGGGTGGGAGGGGCAGGAACCTCCCCACTGATATTGTCCAACTATGTGGCCTATGTTTAAAACTCTCCAGAAAACAAACATCTTTAGCTTGGGCCAGATCTGTTGGGGGCCGTCTCAGCCACCCCCTTCCATGCCCATTCTGGGTTGGGAGGCAATGAGTTCTCTAAGAAGACAGAACTGTGAGCAATTTTCACTTGAAAAGACAGAGAAATCCCCTCCTTTGAACACCACCTGAGAGCTCGGGTCTTTCCAGCAAAGCTATAATTGGATGGGATTTTCGCTAATAGCCAGGGAAAGTCCTCAAGATGATTTTTTTCACCCCTTCCCCTCCAAAACACACACTTTTCTTTCTTGTCCCCCCCTCAGAGCTTTCACTTTTCTCCCCCAACCTCTTTGGCCCGGGCGGAGGCACAATGGGGATTGGGGGGGGGGGATTAATATAATTGCAGCATAAAAGTCTTTCCTGGTAGCATCAGGCTGCTCCATCGAATCCAGTCAGGGCACAAAAGCAAGATTGGTTCTAGCAAAATTGCCCATTGCTCCTATTTCCAGTCATTTCTCCTTTCTGGGTGGAGGGAAGCAAAAATCCCCCCCCCCCAAAAAAAAATAATAAGGGAGGTATTAAGACCCTGATCTTTGCAAATATCCAGTGGCCAGAACCAGGTGCATGACATACACCCCAGGATATGGTCAGGTTTTGTTTCATCAGGATTTATTCCATATATTTTTAAAAACAAATATATTTTCCTTCACCTGGGCATCTGTGTTAGGGAGAAGTGTATCTGCAAGCCTGGATACAAGGGGGAATTAATCTCTTGGCTGAAATTGACCCAAGATCCAACCCCACCTCCAACCAAAAAAATTGGTTTAAAAAAACAAAAAATCTGATCTCAATTGTTGTATCTTTCACCAGCAGCGGAGAAACTTTGCTGCCCAAAACATCTCTGGCAATGTTATTACCTCTCTCTTTGCTAACAAATGGGAAATGCCCATGTCATATCAAAGTAATCAGTATAGTCTACATTAGAATATAGATCAGCTGCTCCACCATTTCTCCACTCCCACCCACCCAAATCCTTCACTGCGATACACCAAACCAAGCAGGAGAGCTGGATGTGTGACATCTTGTTTTCAAACAAGATGTACCCAAACAGCAAGAAATCTGGCCGCCTTTTCCATTTCAGCCAGCTACAGCTTTTTATTTTTTTTTTATTTTATTTAAATTATGTTGCAGGAAAACCAGTGATTTCATTCAGAACATATACACCCCATCCCCGCCCCCCAAAACCCGACATTAATTGTTACAAGATGCAATTAAACAAAACAGATCATTTCCTAATCCTTGTTTGGGGTTGATCTGAAGGACGAAGCCTTTGGAAGCCCATGGGCTGGTGAAATTCACTGTGTGAATCTTTGAAATAATTATGGCGATACATATCTAGGCTTGCATTAGGCGGTTGATTTCTTAGCAGATGTCTGTACCGGAGCCCTGGGAAGTCCGAGGGAAAGGGGAATCCGGGGTGTGGGGGAATCCTCTCTTTTTTTTAATGCAAAAAGGAGGAAAAAGAGCAAAAAGAAAGGAAGTTTCTCCAAAAGTTCAGACAAACGTATCAGACGGCACTGAGAGGAAAAAAGGAGATTTATGATGGGGGGGCGGTTAGGAACAGACCGAGCAAATGAAAACAAACAAACAAGCCAAAACAAAAAAATAACTTCACACATTTATGTGTTTTTGCATTTTAGTAGCTTCTACCCAGGGAGTGAAATCCGGGCAGGTTGTTGTCGCCACCCTAATCCACAGGGGTCCCCCCGTCTATTTAAACTCCCTAAATCTTCCTCCCCCTTTTTAAAACTACATTTTATCTCTGGCTTGTGGGCCAACATGCCCCTAATGAGTATTAAAACACGACCTCCTCGCAATTAGTTCATTCCTGCCTTCCCGCTCTTGATTGACAGAACAAGCGAAAGAATCACAATTTTCCCTTTGGCAATAAACGCTGATTGGGTCCTCCTAAAGAGAGCTACTTCAAACTTTTTTTTTTTAATATTTGCCTTCAGTGTCTTGGCTGAGAGAAGACTTTTTTACCTCTCTGATTTTTTTTTTCCTTCAGGAACGAAGACAGCGGATTATTTACCTGGTGGGGGCTGAGTTCATTTGATCTGATTTTATTTTTAATTAAGATAATCATCCAAAATCGGAAGAAAGGAAAGTGGTGGCAACTCTGGTTGTTTTTTGTTGCGTTTTTTTTTTTTTTTTAAATCCACCAAACTTTTCATCAGCTTTTGGCGATGGGCTGGTTTGGATATTGCCTGGTTCTTTGTGGGGTGAATCAAGCGATGGCAAGTTACCCAATCTGGTGGTAAGTTTGATCCGTCTGACTCTTCTTCCCCTGCATTTCAAGGCTATTTCCCCCTCTACTGCTTTTTTTTTTTCTCCAGACCTGCTTTTCTGATGATTTCCTTTTCTCCCTTCGTTGTCACTTAGCTAAGAAAGTGTTCCAACGCCGGCAAGTTTTGAAAATCCGTCTTTCCCCTCGTTTATTTATACATTCCCTTTGTTTATTATGACTGGCTTCTACCTGATGTCTCGTTATTCTCCGGTAAAAAGAGAGAGGGAGGGAGGGAGATCGAAAGTTGTTTTTTTTCCCCCTAAAGTGCTTTGATCCTCTCCTGCGAAGAACAAAAGGCGCTGACTGAATTAAAGAGATGATGCAAAGTTGACATGAATATTTCAAGGTGATTTTGAGCTAGTCAGGTGGAAGGGAGGGTGACAATATTTTCCCTGGCTTTAAAAAAAAAAAAAAATCAAACAAACAGAGGAGAAGAAGGTAAGACAGGACTGAACAACCTGCTTCTGTAAAGAAAAGCAAGGGAATGTGAGTTGAGAAGAGAATTGATAAAGAATTGGGTAGAGCATGAAATGAGACGGATTTCTCTGTCTAGCCATTTATATTATATAGATTTTATTTTAGGTGATGGGTGGAGGGAAGGGTTGGTTTCTCCTCCCCTAGCTTCTGGAAAGGATGGGCCAAATCCGGAGCTCACTTCACTTAGGGGTACGTCTGATGGGGGCAGTGGAATTCAGAGCAGAATGAGGCCATAAATTCTGCAGGACAGCGAAAGGAGAAGGACATCCAGGCTGGATAATGCCACCTGGGCTCCATAAGGCCGTCAAAAAGAAATAGCCGGCTCATTTGTGGGCGAAAAGGGAAATCTTCCTGCGACAGGGGGAAAAAAGTGTGGGTAGACCACCAGTGTTCCCAACCGTCCAGCTTTCTGATCTGGGCACCGAGAAGATTAGACAGAAAACAGGGGTGAGGACCCCCAAATAGACGTGGTCCTTTACTCCTGGAAACCAAACTAATCTCATTATTAAGAGCAACCCCCCCGCCCATCAGGGACGTGCACTCTGCAATGTGAGAATAAATAGCATTTTTTCCTTGCAATCTGGGGCGAGTCGCCTTAGCGGCTCCCCTTCCCCTTTTGCAACCTGTGATTGATAACGAGGAGGGTGGACAGGGACGAAGATGCAGATTCCTAATCAAGCTGTTGGGAACCGATCTCCCCTTCTCCTTACTCCGGATTTCGCCTTTTTCCTCCCGCTGCTTTTGAAATCACAATTGCTGCAGCGAGGAAGGCGAAATAGACAAGGACACACTGGTCTGCAGTGCGGTCTGGGCGGCGGGGGGGGGGAACTTCACTGAGCCCAGAAAACACACATCAGCCGAGGAGAGCAGGTGTGAAAAGGGAAGGACGGATCCCCTTTCCAAAAAGCAAGCTGCCTGGGATGAGGTGTTTAAAACAACTTGTACATTTCCTTGCAGCTTTTATTCTTATTCCCAAGTCCCCCAGCTCAGACCGATTCAGGGCACCGATTCCCGGAGCCAGGAGACACACACGGGGCTGAAGGAGGCATGTAGCTGCAGATCTGGGTAATTACTCAGTTTAGGTAATTGGAGAGAGGGAAACCCTTGCATGGCAGGGTCCTCCTCTGGAAACAACTCCTTGGCGAGGCGGGGGAAGCAACTGCAAAGCGACCTCTGCAAAGCAATGAGAGCGGAGCTTTTAACGACCCAGCCCTCAGGAGCTGCGGGGCAGATGTCTTCACCAGCCGGGCCCCATAAGTGATCTAGGAATGGGGCGTAATCTGGGGCTGTGTCAGTGTTACCCGGGTGGACGCGGAAAGCTGTGGAGGCAGGTTGGGAATAGCTGCACACCCAGGGGGTTGTACACGCCACACGCGCCCTGTGTGTGAACAGAGACTTTTCAGTGCCATGCTCCGGTTTAGCCCAGAGACTGATTTCTCCCACTCCGGAGTTAAAAACAAATGCGTCAAGTGGATATTTCTGCTCCTCCACTTCAACAGGCGGAGGGGAAATGCAATCGGGAGGGGGGGAAATGTGCCTTGCGTGGCAGTCCCACCCAATCGCTCCCCTAAAAGCAGGATTTGGGAAGTGGGGTTGGGAAATGCTGGGTTAAATCCGATTCGCCGCATACCTGTCTCTGTTCTCCTCCCGCTTCTATACGGAGAGGGGAAGGGGTGTTGGAGAAAGCAGGAACCCCAGACATTTCAGGTATGTCTGCAGCAGGGGATGGGAGAAGGGTAATAAAATGCAAATGCCTTCTTGATAAGACAAGCGCCCTGAACACCTGGACTGCAATCATTAAAAAGCGATCTTTTATTCACAGCCTCCCCCTAACTTATAATTAGAAACCCTCTGCTGCATTCCGGGTGCGAGAAGGAAACGCATTCCTTCAATACCGGCATAAATATCCCCTTGTCACCTACCCCAGGGGGAAAAAAAAGAGGCGGGGTGGGGAAATCTGCATTTCCCCCCTAAAAGCCGCGGCCGATGCAATGCGGGGCAGCCCAAATTAAACTAACACGCTCCGATCACTACGCTGGGCGATCCCTTTCCACGCCGGAGAAGGGGATGGGGAAGGGGGCAGGTCTCTCTGGAGTTAGGGGTCGGCCCCAGCTTTGTTCCCTGGCGCGGGGTGGGGGCTTTGGAAAACATGCACCAGGAAACGATGCTGAGCGACATTGACTGGAGGCATCTACTTCCCAGGCAGAGCGAGACGGCCCCCGGGCATGCAATTGCAAAGGCCATGGCGATTTCGGGTCTTTCTGTGCTTGGCCTTGCGGCTGCCTCAGTTTCCCTCTGTCCCCGCACTCAGAGGGGTTAGATTCCCATGGTTAGCTGCCGTGGCAAGCGATCGCACCGGCTCCTTCCCCTGGGAAAAGCAGAAGCCCCAGGCACTGGGGAGAAAACGAGCAGAGGGAGGGGGAAGGTGTGGGCGTGTCTGGTGCACAACCCCCGAAATCTGCCTCCTGAATTTACTTGAGTAATAAAGATGACGCTGCAGAAGGAGACTCTGAAATCCGGTGTTGCTTCAGCCCTCCCCTCCAAACCTATTGTGATCTAGCAAATCCAACTGCTATTTTTATTTGGGTCCCAAACGTGTTTAGTCTGAGTAGGAAGGAGACAAACAGATGTCGCTTCCACAGTTTTCCCCGTCCAAGACCGGTGTGTCCCTCCGCAAAGCAGGCTAGAAACTTGCAGCAGAGATGAGGGTATTTTTCATGCATATTCCCCTTCTGTCCCCATCACCAAACTGGAAGAATATCGGCCTCTGTCTAAAATGTAAAGCACCCTGATACATTTAGCTATGGGACATTTGCTTCTAGGTAATCCCAGCCAGAAAAGGCAGGCATCCAGAAAGGACATACAGCTTTGTTCTCCTCTCTGGAGTAAGCTAGCTGGAGTGTGTGTATGGGCCAGCAAAATAGATGGGAAAAAATCAGATTCCCTCCCTACTCTGTGGAGGTGAAATATTAATGCAGACTAAGCCTTGTCTCACTTCTGCTCAAGCACAGAGAGGCATGGTTTGGCATGTGAAAAAAGAACTTAACCAGCCCAATGTATCAGGAAGAAATGTATTTATTGGATCAATAATGATGGCAAATGTGAGTCTCTTTCTTATATATTTTTGGGGGGGCAGATTAGACCCTGGAATATCTTGGATTATTTTTTTTTTAAAAAGGTGCAACTGTTTCCCACGGGGCTAATGTTGGGATATGAAAGTGATGGCAAGTTCCTAAAGCACAGCTTGGAAAGGAATGAAGGGTTCTTTACTTTGCAGCAATGGGTATCTCAGGGGCCTTTTATTGTTGATGGCTTCCTGGAGACCATGAGGCAGAGACACGTACCGGTCTATAGTACCAGCTCAACTGTTTTTAGCTTTGGCTTCAGACAGACCAGATGCTGACAGGTCTTGTTAGTGAGTGGTCCGTTTCCCAATGTGCATTGATTTGGGTGATGTGACTCTGGATTTGCAGAGGTGTGAGTGACATCTCGGCCTTATCTGGGGCTTCTGTTCCTGCTATGATCCCTGGAAGCTTTCCTATTTGTTTCACTGATGCAGAATAACCCTCACCACACGGCCTTTGCCAGCACGGCACAGAACTCTACTACTTGAGCTAAAAAGATTCCATTAGCTAGCTGCAGTAGGACATTTTTATTCTCCACCACTGCGTCAGGACACATTACCGTGTCACCACACAGCAATAAGTGTGGCATGAAGAGCCGGGGAGATGGCTGGATTTGGCCGGGGTGGGGGGATTGGTCTGGAGTGTCTTGCAGGGTCACAAAATGGAGATGGCTGAATTTGGCAGGGGACAGGGTCGTCTGGTGTGTCCTGTAGGATCGCAACATGCTGCCAAGTGTGTCATGACCCACAAAAGGTTGAGAACCACTGCTCTAGTGGCCCAGCGATTAAACAAAGACTTTGTCATCATGTTGCAGAAGCTCTCTGCCCCTTTTTCAAAGAGTTGTGTGGGAGATGAGGAGAGAGTGATTTTTACTACTAACATTATTAGTAGTAACAAGTTCCAGTCTATTTCAGCAAAACAAACAAGCAGTCCTATGGCACTTTTAAAGACTAATAACGTTATTTATAACATAAGCTTTCATGGGCAGAATCCCACTTCATCAGATGCATGAAATAGAAAATGTAGCGTGTTAGATGTATATATACTAAATTTTCTTAACACACTACATATATATTAAAATATTACATTTTCCTAACACACTACAGTTTCCATTTCATGCATCTGATGAAGTGAGATTCTGCCACAAAAACTCACGAGAAATTAATTTATTAGTCTTTAAAAGTGCCACAGGATTCCTTGTTTATTTTATTATTAGCAATAACTATCATTGTGTATTTGTATTACTGTAGTATCTGAGATCCCTAGTCATGGATCAGGATCCCATTGCGCTAGGGGCTGTACAAACACGGAGAAAAAAACGGTCTCTGTCTCAAAGTGCTTTCAATTTAAGCATGAGACAAGAAGAGAAAACTTAATAGGAATAGAAGATCATTTCATGTTTAGATTTAACTATTCCCCTATATGGTAATCATCTCCATGCACAACAGAACCATATGATTAACTATAAATATCAGTACATTCTCCATCAGCCTGGTTCCACTGCCCCATATGTGTGAAGTGTACATAGTAAACCAACAGCGTACATGATGAAAGGTTAATTAGATTTTTTATAATTCCATCAATGATCTAAAATATTTCTAGGACTGCATATAGAATCATAGAGTCTTAGAATCATAGAACAATAGGGTTGGAAGGGACCTCACGAGGTCATCTAGTCCAACCCCCTGCTAAAAAGCAGGACCACTCCCACTAAATCACCCCAGCCAGGGTTTTGTCTAACTGGGCCTTAACAACCTCCAAAGATGGAGATTCTAGCACCTCCCTAGATAGCCCATTCCAATGCTTCACCACCCTCCTAGTGAGCAAGTTTTTCATAATATCCAACCTTGACCTCCCCAGCTGTAATTTGAAACCATTGCTCCTTGTTCTGTCCTCTGCTACCATCAAGAACAGCCTAGCTCCCTCCTCTTTGGGAAAAAGGGGATCTGGAATTATTAAAGAGGGCGGAGGGATTAATTTAGAAGGAAAACTAATAAGGTCCACTACGTAAGAGCTACGTAAATATTGACATACAACAGAACACAAAGCCAAGCTACAACAGCCAAAGCGAGGAAGGGAAGAGCTATGAAATATCCAGAGCAAACAGGCACTTGCTATTAGAATGGTCTTTATTTTAAATGAAGACACCAAAACAAAACAAGAAAGAACAAAGGTAAAGTCCCCTCCTCCCTCAAGAGCTAAAGTTTTGTCTCCAATAATCTGCACCGAACTGAGCACTAAACAGCTACCTCTTTTCTGGAGAAAGCAGAGTAGCTGATGAAGTAAAGGTGCAGTGCACAGAACACAAGGGCATAAACAATGGCTTTGCAGTTGAATATGACACAGGGAGATGGATACGTGCTGCTCCGCTCCATTGCCCGTCTGCTGTTGCTTGTCAGGTTTGGGTGTGATTTTGTATTTACTTCTGCAATAACTGGAGTTACTGGGGAAGGCCCTATTCTGTAATGATCTTTTTGTGACGCAACCCCCGAGCCAGCTCAGGGTCTATTGCAGGACTGGGGCCTGGATCAGGTGTAAGGAAGCCTGTGGCACCCCCAGGCCACCCGCTGCGGTGACAGTGCATAGGCTGGGGGTGCATAACAGGCAGAGACGGAGAGTCCAAGCTGTGCAGAGATTTGTGTAGGATGCGGACTGACCGCCCCATGCCAGTCGTGGCTCTCTGTCTGCCTCAGGTGCTGCTCAGAGCCCCTCTGTATAATACGGTAAGTGGAACGGGAGAAAAAGCATCAAAGAGGGACATGCTTGATGTGAAATCAGGAGCCCAAGAAGGGCCCCGGCTGCACCCAGACAGATCTGCAACGGGTCACAGCAGTCTCTGTGATACTCTGTAAAGATTTATCTCCTACAACTCTGCCTGCCACATCAATTATCGCTGATGTAAGGTTCCGGGCCTTGGGGGGGGGGGGCCCCAAATGGACAATCCTCCTCTTAGGCAATGGAGTGATGGCAGCAGGATCTGTGAGGGACTGAAGGCAGCGGGACTCATAACGGTGCAGAGTGGTAGAAAAGGGGGACAGAACTAGTGATAATAGGAGGAGATATAGAAAGAGGAAACAGGCAAGAGTCCCTTGCAGAGAGTGGGGTTAGACTGCAGAACAGTTAGGCAGGCGAAGCCCCGTCTCTTGAGTCATTTATTTAAAATGAGATTGGACGAAGCCCAGGAAATTATTCAGCACGGAACAGCCCCGCAACAGCCCCTCTGGAATGGAGTGGATGAGCTATAGGTCATGGGGTGTCTGTTTCTAGGAGTCAGGGAAGGGCAGGTAAATACAAGAGCTGAGTCATCAGAAATCAAAGTCATTCAGAGGTGTTACTCCAGATCAGAAGGGGTTTAACTGACGGCAGACTATAGGTCCACAATTTCTAATCGGACAGCCTGAAAGAACAGTGGTGACAGGACCAGGCTTTTGCTTGAGTTCTGTGGGTCTCACTCAGCTCTTGCTCCCATGTGAAATGAAATCGGTGGAGTTACTACAGATTTATGCAGGAGCGGATGAAACCTGTAGCACAGCTGAGAGAGAGAGAAACCCTATAGATCCAAGTTTAGACTTGGCATGCTGAACCCTTTAAAGACCCACATTGAGGCTTGACAGCATGTGAGCATGTTAAGTGAGAGATGATCATTCTTTGGTGAGTGAGGAGGGAGACCTGCAGGCAGGTCACCCAAGGGGCAGCATTCCTTGGCACAAGAGCACCTAGACAATCTCTAGGGCTCTGAAATATGTAGTGCATTCACCTACCCTGCTCCGATCAATTAGCCATTAGTGCAGCTGAGCTTTTTCATAGGGATGGTATCTCTCTTCACCTCCTGTCCTATTGACTAGTACTGCTGTTTTCTGTTACACAGCTGTCGTGTTCCACCCCAGAGGTGGCTGCACTTCAGTAATGGGTGAAATGATTGCTGTACATTAAAAGTTCACAGGCTATGATTACTGCATCACAGCAATGGCTGGAGTGCGCAGGTGAGGTCATGGCCCCATTTTGCCAGAAGTTGTATAAATACATAGTCAGAGGCCACCCCTGCAAAGTTTGCAATCTAAACAGACAAAGGGCAACAGAAAGCACTACTATTGTGCCCATTTTACAGAGGGGAAAACTGAGGCACTGAGCGATTAATTGACACGCTGTGTGTCACACTAGAAGCTTGTGACAGGGACAGGTACTCAAGTAAGATTTTCTAGAATCTGAGTTAGTGTCTTAGCCACAGAACCTTCCTTGTTTCCAACACAAAGAACTCTGGGGCTCTTCCAGGCTGCAAAGTGTGTTCTCAAAAGAAGCTAATTTTCACTTGTTTAGGGTTTGGTTTGAGATCTTGTGCTGTCCTACTGTACTCTCACGTTTGTCCTTTTCAGTTCCAAGATAACATTTTGGGTAGGCAGATGAATTGGCGAAAAACAAAACCCATGTGGAAGCTGAAACAGCACATCAAGGCCGGAACAAGCATTTTCTTCCCTGGGGAGGGGGGGAATGAGTCATTTATCTATTTGAGACCATCTGTCTGACAAATCCTCACCCACAAAAGGCTTCCACTGACTGTCATTTGTACTCATAAGATCACTCTCTTCTGAGCATCTCAAAAAACTCTATTGACATTCATTAATTCCATGGAAGAGGTAAATACCGTTTTACAAATGGGGAAACAGAGCCAGGCAAGTTAAATCCTTTCCTCGGGGTCAACCAATGAGCCCAGGGGAGAGCTAGGAACGGAACCCTGGTGTCCTAATTCCCAGTCTTACCCTGGAAAGCTGTTTCTCCCTTGCCTGCCTTCTAAAGGGCTCCAACTGCTGACCCATTCCTCAAAGGTTTAGCTCCTGAGAATCAATGTGGTCTGATGGATTGAGTCATTGACCAGCCTGTGGCTTCTGTTCCTCACTCTGCTGCTGGGTCACCTTGACCAAATCCTGTCCCTGTGCCTCAGTTTCCCTAGCTGTTAAAGGGGATGTAACCACCTCTACTCACAGCCTAGTCCCGCCTTGTCTCTAGAAACAGCGCCGCGCCCGTTTATCCTTATCTTTGTGTTCTGAGACTTTGCTCGCTGGCCAAGACACTTCTCCAATCCCATGTAATATACCCCAATCAATGGTAAACAATAAGGACCTCTATTCTCTACAGTTTCCCCTCTCCTGGGCTCCTTATAAGACCCAGGTGCCTAATGATCCTTACCTTGCTTTACCCATCTGGCTGGAAGGCAAGCTCTCTGCCAACCCACCGGTGTGACATGTACCTTTCACTAGACTCATAGGCTATGTCTACACTTGCTAAAATTAGTTCGAATTAGTTAGTTCAAACTAACTAATTCAAACTAATTTTAGTTAGTTCAAATTAGCTTAATTCGAACTAGAAAAAGTTAGTTCGAATTAAGCAAGTGCCATTTATGACACTTGCTTAGTTCGAATTAGTGATCCCCATTCATTTCAATGGCCGGTTAGTTCGAACTAAGAAATTAGTTTGAATTAACATGGCCACATTGACTAATTCGAAGTAGTTAGTTCCAATTAAAGCCTTACTTCTGAAGCCCTGTTCGAATTAAAGAAGCCTTTAATTCCAACTAACTAAAGCCTAGTGTAGCCATGGCTTTAGTTAGTTCGAATTAAGCCTCCTTAATTCGAACTAACTTGCCAGTGTAGACATAGCCAAAGATTCTAAGGTCAGAAGGGACCAATATGATCATCTGGTCTGACCTAGGAGTCTTTCCCTTCTCTCACAGGTGCTGGTAGAAAGCCCATCACATGGGAATTATGATATTGACCTCAATCAATGCTTTGTGATCGACGAATGAAAAGTGACCAATAAGAGGAACAACATATAAATACTTTGTCTCTTAGGTGCGTCTACACTGGCAACTTAGGTCCATTTAAGGAGGCTTAAGTTGACCTAAACAAAGCCACGTCCATGCTGGGTTTTTATTAAGTCAACTTAAGCATTTCCTTAAGTTGACTTAAGGTAAGCTTAAATCGACTTAATAGCACCTTGTTTTAGGTTGACTTAAGCCTTGAGTCGACTCCTTAAGTCAATTTAAAGCCAGTGTGGACATGGATTAGCGCCTAAATCGACCTTATTAAGTCGACTTAAAGCATTAAGTGGACTTAATAAGGTCGACAAGGGGCTATGTCTACACTAGAAAAGTTAAGTCAACTTTGTTAAGTCGACTTAATAAGGTTGACATTAAGTCCACTTAAAGTCGACCTTATTAAGTCGACTTAACAAAGTCAACTTAACTTTTCTAGTGTAGACATAGCTGTGCCTTCATTTTCCACCCTTTGTCTAGTTAGATGGCCTGTCTCTCACTCTGTGTTTGTACAGCACCGAGCACAATTCTTGCGCTTACTTGACACCATGGTAATACACATAATTATAACCGTTATATGTGTAGAAGTGCCTGCAGATTTGCGCTATGTCTCAAAATGATTCTTTTTCTCCCTGCTTCCTCCCCCCCCCCTCCCGCCCCCCATTAAAACTCCTATAAGGCACTGAAATGCACCGGTTTTGCTCTTATGGAGGTGGGGGGAAAGCAACTTTTTGCCAATAGGTTGTTCTCCTTCTCCCGGACTATTTATGTGTTTTCCCTTGGCGGTTGACTCTCTTGCTTTGTGTTCCTAGAGTGCGTGATTCAGATAGCCAGACTGACTTTCAAAGGACTTTATGGGAATAAAGACAGCACTTAGCAAACATTACACAAGGGTGTCACAGAAGGAAATCCTCCGGGCTCTGAGTCACAGTGTGTTGCGTTTGGACAGCTGAGATTTATACAGCACTGTTATGTGGCTACTGGCATGCATGATATAAACATGAAATTCTATCCTGTGTTTCCAGTGGGTGAAGAGGGCCCGAGCCGACTGTCATTTAAGCCAATAACAACCTTCCCCCCAGTCAACACTGGAATGGCATGGGGCCAACCGTCTACAAGCACAACACTAGAAATATTCCTCCAGCCCAAGAAAGAAAGAGTCTGGACACAGTTTTTCTGTTGCAGAGGGCAAAGACTAATGGAGCCTTAGCCGTTGGTCTGCCCCCCAGCTTACTGTAAAACGGTGTGACTCTGTGCCCTACCTCGGAGGATATCCTTTGTGGGCCTCATCCAAACACTCCCATTGATTTCAGTGGGCTTTGGGGCCCTGATCCTGCAAAGACCGAGGCATGTCCTTGGCTTTATGCAATTGATTTCAGTGGGTGGTTATGTGCCTGTATGCCTTTGAAGATCCGGGCTGGCTACACTGGTGGAGAGAGCTCAGATACTACAATGATGGGCACGCCAGTGAAGAACCTGAAGAAGACAGACTAGGGGGAGGTGATGAGGGATAGAGGTGGGGCCGTGGATCCATGACTGCATAAACCAACTAACAGTTGACACATACAGGGTGTAGGGTGGATGGGTGCAGGTTGCCACAGCCCTGAGGCAGTCCTTCCCTAGCCTGATGGAGAGTGGAGGAATCTTTGACCTTTTTTTTTCCTCTAGACCTTCACGGATTACCACTGAGCATACTTGGATCCACTCCCCCATTCCTTTCCTTTCTTGCAAGGCCCAGTCCTGTTCCCTCCCTCACCGGCCTCCCTTCACCATTCTGATGTTCCATCCTGCCTGGTGCTGAACACATAGGGAAGGATATGCAGGCTGGGGGCGCCCACTGACTCCAGTGGGTTTGCTCATGTTCTTAACGTTCAGCGCATGTTGAAAGAGTTTGCTGGATGACAGCCAGAGGGCTCATCAGCTGAGACGACTGAGGAAATTCCCCCCGATTCTATATCTTTTCTGTGTTGGTTCCTGTGCCATGCTCCTCATTGTAGTATCTCAGGTACGTCTACACCAAGCACTGTGTCCAGATCTGTGGGGACCCAGGCTTGTGTAGCTGGGGTTTCCAAGCCTTTGCTCAAATATCCTCACTTCCTGGATTTAAAATGTTGGCATCCAGCTCTCCAGCTATGGCAGTGTGTCCACACTATGCTATTTAGAGCTAGTGACTTGGGTCTGCAGCTTGACCTGTGTCCACACTACAAAAGGACAAAGATTTGGACCCAAATCATAGCAGAAGTCAGGCTCTGACCCCCATTACTTAATAGCATCCTAGGACCCTCATCCTCAGAGCTTGCTGACCTGAGTACAGCTGATGTGTGTGGACAGAAAGGAGGTTGCACTCAAACCTGAGTCAGAGCCCAGGTTAATATGCAGTGTAGACATACCCGCAGTACCTTCTACTAGTGCCTTAAGCAACGTGACTACATCTTCCGTTCCATACTTCTCCTTCTCCAGCCTTTAAACTTAGACTCTCATGATGCCATTTATCATAGAAGATGATGGTTGGAAGAGACCTCAGGATGTCATCTAGTCCAACCCCCTGCTCAAAGGTCAGCTAAATCATCCCAGCCAGAATTTGGTTTTACCCACCATTTCTCCTCTCTCCCTTTACATTTGTAAGTCTTTCCCAATGTGACCTTTAAAAAAAAGGTCAAATGGCTCATAGACTTTTTTTTGCCAAATGTTGCCATTTTTTAATGAACCTTTGAACACACACTCACATCTTCTTAGCACCCTAACATAGGGGACTCGTTTTAGAACTAGGCTCTCAGTCAAAGGCAATCCGAAGTCTCATAAAGGCATTGCTTCGTACTTTCTTTGTTTTTTGGCTGAATATTGAATCTCCCCTTCTCTTATTAGTGATACCGACAAGGAAAGAGCACTTTACATTTCTAGAGCATCTTCTCTAGAAGATCTCGACACTTCTTAGGCCTGGTCTTCACAGTTTTTGTGCTGCTATACCTATGGGTACATCTTCCCTGCAACTATCCTTCTCTCTCTGTGGAAGTGAGTCTCAAAGCCTAAGTCTAGGGACTCCAATTCATAGGGCTCAGACTTTGGCACTTAAAAATAGCTGTGTAGACGTTCCTACTTGGGCCGGAGCTTCGGCTCTGAGATCCATGCCCTCGGTGGCTTCACAGCTCATGTGGGAACATCTACACAGCTATTTTAGTGCTGCATCATGAGTTATAAATCTCTGGGTACGTCTACACTGGAACCTTAAGTCAACTTAAAGAAGGTTAAGTTGACCTACAGACTCCTGCATCCACATTGGTCTTTTATTAAGTCGACTTAAGCATTTCCTTAAGTCAATTTAATAACACCACTCTTACAGTCGACTTAACACTTAAGTTGACATTATTAAGGGGAAAGCCCTTAAGTCAACCTAATTGGCCTCCAGGCCCCCTCCCAGCTACCCACAATGCACCACTCCTCCTTTGACCTAGCGTCTGACAGTGTGGACGCAGGCAGTCGACAGGAGTTTTCAATGTGGGCTCTCTAAGTCGACTTAACAGAGCCTCCAGTGCAGACATACCCTCAGTTGAGGGTTGACTGGCAAAGAGTTAGGCACTAGCTGCCTTCCTACATGAGGGGAGCATCCCTAGGGCTATGTCTGCACTTGTTAATTCAACTCTGTTCAGTCGACTTAAAGTCGACCTTGTTAAGTCGACTTAACAGAGTGTCTATGCTTAAAGTCGACTTAAGTTGACCTTGTTAAGTCAACTTAACAGAGCCTGTAGTGTAGACATACCCGTCTACACTGGCTTCAAGTCAACTTAATAAGGTCGACTTAAGCCTTAAGTCGACCTTCAGAGGTGGTATTAAGTTGACTTGCGGAAGCTCTTAAGTCGACTTAACAAGCGCCCAGTGAGGATGCAGAGTTCTGTAGGTCCACTTCAACGTCCTTAGGTCGACCTAAGGCACCAGTGGAGATGCACCCAGAGGGACCAAAGACTGCAAATGGTCCACTAGGGGGTGCTACTTGAGTGGAGCCATGGCAGACTATTTGGACCTATAGGGGCCATGCCCAAACCGAGGAGATAGGAAGGCAGGAGTGCATGGCAATGGATTTGGAGTCTGCCAAGGATTGCTTCAAACAGGGCTGTGATGGAAAGGACTCCTTAAGGACAGAACACCTCTGTCAGGGAAGGAAGGGGCTGGAAGCCAGATGCCCCAACCACTAGGCCACCCTGTCCTCCAAGCACCCTCCTACAGCTCCTCATTTGGGCATAGCTTATTCCTATAGAGGGAAAGCTACTCCATTATAAAGCCTCTTCCTACTGGCATACAGCCGCGCCTGTACTAATGTGGCTCTACCGCTTTAACTAGCTGAAGATTGGCAGCTTTTCTAAAATATATGGCCTAGCCCAAAGAGGAGTTCATTCAGGGGAGTCCTGTGTCTTATTTTATGCAAGGGGTTAGACTAGAAGATCACAGCTGGCTTTATAATTTAGGAACTATACTAGTTAAAGGAATGCAACTTTGCTGTGTAGATGAGTCCTCCTAAACATACATCGCAGCAACTCTGTGAGCTAGATACATCTTTCGAAGCAGGCATACATTTTCCACCTGATCACTGTTCACATAGACAAAAATGGCCTCTTTTCAAAATGAAAGCATTTTTTGCCTCCAAATTGCTGACATTTTCTGTTTCCCATTTGGAAGGGGGAGGGGGCGGCAATTGTGCATGGTGTTTTTATCAAATGTTTTCTCCCATTTGTTTAGCATGATTTTTGTTATTTGCTGAAAACTGAGTTTTCTTACTGGAAGCCAGATTTTCTGTCAACAACCTTTTTTTGGAGGAAGAGGGGGGATGAATGCAGTGTGAATTTTAATTAAATGGAAAATTTCATCTGTTTCATATCCTGGGAAATAGAAAAAACTTTGGAATTTCAAAATATCTTATGACTTTTTTTTCTGTGTCTCGGTCAGCTCTAAAATCCCAGGGTAAGTCTACTAACAGCAGTAAATTCATAGGCTATGTGAGATCAGCAGTAAAGACAGACTCAATTGATTCAGAAGTCAATCTAGTAAAGTCACCACCTCAGCTGGCGTAGAGCTATGTTGATGTGAAAGCATCTTTCATGGGTTCAGTGCAGTGAAGATGGCATGTAGAACGGACGTTACGAAGTTGATGGGAGTTACACAAGCTACTCTGTGTAGCTTGCGTATCTGCAATTGACTGCTGCCAAATTTTGTCAGCAGCTTAGACCACGCCATAGATTTATTGATTCACAGAGTTAAAGGACAGAAGAGACCATTAGATCCCCCAGTATGACCTCCTGTGTATCACAGGTCATTACATTCCACCCAAATACCCCTCTACTGAGCCTAATAAACATTTCCCAGGAAGTCATCCAGTCTCTAGAGACATCAAGGAGATGGAAAATCCACCACTGTTCTTGATGATTTGTTCCAATGGTTAATGACCCTCACTGGAAACAAAATTGCACCTTAATTTTAATTTGAATGTGTCTGGCTTCAGGGTGCATCATCAGTTCCAGTCCTTTCTCCACATAAGATACTTATATCACTGAAATCCCCCTTCCACGGATGGGAAAATTGAGGCACAGAGAGGCGATTTGCATGGTTATCAATCTGGAAATTCTCCATCCATTGTCAGCAGGTCACATCTACCTCATGCTAAAGGGAGGGCTGGCTAGGAGAATGTCATGGAGTGGTCTTGCTATGGACAAAGGGGTTTTCAGTATGGAAAAAGATGAAGAACCCTTCTTGCAAAGGGAGAAATAGTTCCCGTTTGTCATGGAGCATTGCCCACTGCTTAAAGCACAAGACTGACCGTTCTTTCAGTTATGCTCCTTGGCTTCTCTTGCAGAGGTCAATTTCATTTTCGGCTCATGTGTGCTGCATGCAGCCGTGGATTGCAGCCAGTTACTCTGGGAATGGAGCTGGTTCCTGTGTCTTTCAGTCTGTCTTGACCTTGAGATAGGTGGGAGACAGTACACCTTGATGGCCGCTTCCACCTCAAGGACAACCCTCCTGAGATCCTCACCCACATGAACATCTTCTCTGTCCTCATGACGATATACGTCTCAGACATCCCAAACTGTCTGCTGTCTCCAGACTTCAAAAAGCCCCCGATCACAACCATGCCCCCTCTTAGCCTGCATCAGTGCCACCCACTCCCATTTTTATACCATGGATCTGACTAAAACCTACCTTATAAAAATAACTGGCTTTTTTTCATGGCTTTTTCCAACTTCACTTTCCTTGCTTTTCCTGCAGCCTCGGCCTCATCTCAGAGCAAAGGGACGGATGACCCTATTTCTACTGAGGCAAGAGCCGGCTCCTCTGCATTCCTTCCATCTGGAACAGCCTCACCAGCTCTGTTTTGTTCATCTATATGTTTCTTTATTTCAGGTGTCTGCAAACTGATCCTTTCTCCCTTCTTTGCCCATAACTTCTAAATTCACTTTCTTAGGCTCTTTCTTATTGCTTAGTTCCCTGGGACTGGGATGCAGTTTGAGGGATGGGTGCTGCAGAGATTGTCTTTCTCAAGGAACTTAATCTTTTTCCCCATGGAATTCATTTTATGGGATTAAAACAAACAAAGAAAAAATAAATAAAAGGGCCAGGACCAGCCATATGTAGTGCAAAACTATGAACTAAATCTTCCTATTCTCTGAACACTCACTGATTGAGGCTGCCTTCTGATACCAAGAACATGAACCTTGAGGAGGGAGGGAAATATCTGCAATTATTTGCATAGTTTCTTAATTTACAGTTTTTCCTTCCTTTTCTGTCCCAACAGTAGGAGTGTTGCCAGCAGATGGAGGGAACTGATTATTCCCCTCTGTTTGCCACTAGTTTTGAGTACCGTGTCCAGTTTTGTGCCCCACCCCTGCAGGAAGGATGTGGACCAATTGGAGAGAGTCCAGAGGAGGGCAACAAAAATGATAGGATGCTGGGGCACACGACTTATGAGGAGAGGCTGAGGGAACCAGGTTTGTTTAGTCTGCAGAAGAGAAGAGTGAGGGGAGATTTGATAGCAGCCTTCAACTACCAGAAAGGGGGTTCCAGGGAGGACAGAGCTGGGCTGTTCTCAGTAGTGGCAGATGACAGGACAAGGAGCAATGGCTTCAGGGTGCAGTGGAGAAGTCTAGATTAGATATTAGGAAAAACTTTTTCCCTAGGAGGGTGGTGAAGCACTGGAATGGGTTACCTCGGGAGGTGGTGGAATCTCCATCCTTAGAAGTTTTTAAGGCCCAAAATTGACAAAATCCTGGCTGGAATGATTTAGTTGAGGTTGGTCCTGCTTTGAGCAGGGGGTTGGACTAGATGGCCTCCTGACATCCCTTATAGCCCTAATATTCTATGAATCTATTATTTTAACAATTGTAACGTTACAGATGGCATCGTGTGGTGTGATACAAGGATGCCCCAAATCCTGGGCTTGGGAGACATATTTGTGTTGAAATTTCCTCATTGTTTCACGGTGCTCTCTTTGAATGTGAGGAAACAAAGAAGGTCTGTGCTCCTGGCCAGCAGTTAGGCCCTGACCCAAAGCCCATTTACTTCAATGGAAAGGCTCCCGTTGACGTCACTGGGCTTTGAATGAGCTTATCTGGAGATTAATAGTTCTGTTAAGCAGAATAAAGTTCTGGTGAAGATGACGTACCAGGACATCTCGGTTTGGTTCCTGGCTCTGTCATTGTGATCTTGGGCAAGTCATTTAAATGCTGATTTCAAAGGCGACTATACCTTTGAGGATCTGGCCTTAACCTTTTGATGTTCCGTTCCCCATCTGTAGAAGAGACGTAGCAATCCTTCCTTACCTCACAGGGGTGTCACCAGGATAATTTCATTTTTGCCTGTGAGGTGCACATATTCAATGGTGACGAAGGCCCCATAAGTGCCTAGGTTGATATGATCAGACCAACCATTGTCAAAGGAACTCTGTATGAATTGTCCTCCCTTGGCCCTCTGCTCCTCAGGGACAGTAGGCATGGAGCATTGCATTGCAGAGCAGCAAATGCAACATCAGCTCAGTCTCTGGTGGTAAATCAGCTGATGCAAATGCCATCAGACTCCTGCGTCTCTACCTTACCGTGCTGCGTCAGTCTTGATATGGAGTCCTGGGGACACTGTGGGTGACTGCAGCATGTCCCTTGCAAATTAGGCTTGAATAGGGTTTTGCTCATTGCAGAGAGAGGGCATCAGATTCCTGGAGGGATTCTTTGACCAAAGGGCTCGGTACCACCCTATTCCCCCAATGATCAGCTCGGACAAAGAGCATGCTGGATTGGTGGAAGACCTGACTCTGCTCTCGCTCCTGCTGGCGTAACTTTGAGCAGAGGTGAGGGGAATGGGACACTACTCTCCAATGGCCAATGGTTGCAATGTTAGCAAAAATCTGGTTTGTTTGCAGTCTAGATATATTTGTTGCAGAAGGTGCTCAGACATTTTGATTGTGATGAGGTGTAAGAAGAAAGAAGAGCTTTGCCTTAGGGATGCCCCATATTCTGTAAGTGTCTCAAGAGTAGAAGAGAGCAGAAGGCAGAATAACTAATGAAGGATTTGGAGGGGAAGTTAGGGATCTTGACCATGAGTCAAAACCAAAGAACTGAATGCTATTCTGTGTGTAGGACATTTCAAGCTGATTTATACAGCTATTTCATTGAGATTCTCTCCCAGTCTACAATCTGAACTGGTCTCTCACTGGTTCTGATGTATCACGTCCTCAGGGGATGGTAAAACTGGCTGATTCCTAGATGGCAAAGACATTTAGATATCTGCAATGTCTTCTTTAGAATCTGACTCAAACTGGTTTCCTTGACTGGAGTGTAAATGGTCAGGAGCCCTCCCATGGGAAATTTGCAAAAGACCGCCTGGTATTTTAGTGGGTACTGAAGAACCAATTTAATATTGTGCTCTATTTGCACTAATGCAAACTAAGTCTTGCCTTTCTTGGAGATTCACCTTTTTTGTTTGGTTTAAATGGTCATGGAGAAGTAATTGATGCAAGAGGCAAATGGCATCAAGGTGTTGATGGCCATAATAGTTGGAGATTGAGAAAGCTTATTAGATGATAGCCCTCCTGCGAGGAAGGGTGATCGATGGATATTATACTGGCATCTAAAAGGTCCTGACCCATGTTGGCGCCAGATGCACACAGTGAGAGACTCTTCTTACCCTGAAGAGATTACAATCTAGACAAAAAAGACAAACAGTTGGAGGAAGAAATAGGACATCCAGGAAGAAGACTGAGAAAGGGCACTCCCAACGATTAGGACCCTGCTCCAATGGAAATGAGTGGGATAACCGAAAGACTTGCCCATGGGTGCTGTGGGGAACCTACCGCAGAACCCCGGAATTGAACCCAGTTCTCCGGCTGACATCTCAGCGTCCTTAGGAACATGGAGGTGCAGGGGCTGAGACACGGCTCCCTGAAGTTGCTATGCCCATGTTTCCTACAAGAAGGATTAAGTGCTATCCAGTGTCTTTTTCTGCTCCTTTAGCTAGTTACAGGCTACTTAGATAAATGCGCAGTGGAAGGATGTCCCAGTGGTTAGGGCTCTGGCTGCAGGAGACCTGACCTCAAGTCCTTGCTGTGCCACAGACTGTTTTTGTGCCCTTGGGCAAGTCACTTAGTCTCTTGAGGCTGTCTACACTTACCAAAGTTAGTTCGGATTAGTTAATTCAAACTAACCAATTCAAACTAATTTTAGTTAGTTCGAATGAACTTAATTTGAACTAGCATGGCCCCACTGGAATTTTAGTTCGAACTAAGCAAGTGCCATGCACGGCACTTGCTTAGTTCAAATTAGTCAGTTGCATTAAGTTCAATGTGCCGGTTAGTTCGAACTAACATGGCCACGTTGACTTAATTCGAACTAACTAGTTCGAATTAAGCGTTAGTTCGAAAGGTATACTCGAATGTATTAGTTCGAATTAAGGAAGCCCTTAATTCGAACTAATGAAAGCCTAGTGTGGCCAAGGCTTAAGTTAGTTCGAATTAAGCTTCCTTAATTCGAACTAATTTGCCAGTGTAGACATAGCCATATGTGCCTTAAGCCCCCTCTGAAATAGTGATAACAGCACAGCCCTATCTCACAGGGGTGTTGTGAGGACAAATGCATTAAAGATTGCAAGGAACTTGGATGTTATGGTAATGGGGGCCATGCAAGTACCACGGAGATCTAGAGAGAGGGGGTCAAAATGCTGAGAAGCCAGGAACGCAAATATGCAGCTCTTCTAGATGTCAGTGGGTTACGTATCCACCATGTCCACCCACAGGACTGCTGACAGCATCACCCCGGAGCCGCCAGCAAAGCTTGGCTAACAGTGGGAAATCCTGAGTCTGAATTATGATTGACTCTCTGGTTTTACAAGCGGGTGGGGGGAGGCAGGGGAATATCAGCAGGCCTTGGGATGCTTTGGGGCCAGCGAGACGAAGCACCATCAGCTGATGGATTCCTGATGGCAGCCTGATCCCAGGGGCTTTTTAGCTCCCTAGCCTGTGGCTCAAAACCTGCTCAAAACGGTGGTGTCCTGCCAGGGGATGGTGGAAGAGTGGGACTTGCCAAAAGATGTGAATGAAGCAGGACCTCTCCATCCATGGACTTAGGTGGCCTTTGTCATCATAGTGTTTCACTAGCTCACAGTCATTACTATATTCTATCCTCACCTCATTTCTGTGAGTTAAGGATGGGCTAACTCTATTCCTGCAGGGGGAAACTGAGGCATGAGATAGATAAAATGACTTTCCAAGGTCACGCAGGAAATCTGACTGATTGAACCCAGATAACCTAAATTCCAGGCTAGCGTCCTATCCAACATATCCTCCTTTCTACTTTCCTTTGTGTTTCTAGAATTATCTTGCATCCCTGAAAACTGGGAAAGCCCTTGTTTTCAGGGCGGTCCTCATGTCCTTGGAAACAGGGTTTTTCCTGATTTCTGTAACTCCCGGCACAATGGCCATCTGTAAGAGTCACAAGCTGGTATCATGTGCAGGCTGTGCATCTCTGGTCTGTCATGCAAAAACACTGCCACCTTGTTCTCTGCATAACTTTCTAGTGAGTCTTTCCTCAAGCTGTCCTTCCCTGCCTCCCTTTCCCCTTCCCGACCGGAATCCGATCCATCCATCTGAAAGTGGCCACTGCTGAAAGTAAGGAATCTGCAGGAGCTCAAATGGATTACCACCATCAACAAAAGCCTGTTGATCCAGGCAACTCTTCACACTTCTGCTCAGAATCCCCGTGCTACAAATGATCACCAGATCACAGTGGAGGTCTGGAGAAAGGACTGGGGTGAGAAGAGACACAAGAACTGATAGTGAGTATGGCAGAGAGCGGATGAAGGAGACAGACAGATGAGAACTAAGAAGGAAAGAGGGAAGGGGAAAGTGACTGAAGGAAAGGGAAGGACAGAGAAATGGAAGAGCAAGGGAGAAAAAGAAGAAAAGCAGGTAGAATATATAGGAGGAATGTATGAGCGTCCTTCGGTCACTGTCCATATCTATCAAACCTTCTTCAGCATGACTCCCCGTTTGTCTCTAAAACACATCACCCTCCCAGGACAAGTATTTTCAGTTTGCAAATCAGTTCACTCTACGAGTGTTTAATTTTAAGCACATCTTGAAAGAGACCTGCTTTTCAGAGTGCAGACGTTCATCCCTTTCTGATATTCTGGCTCCTTTCAGGTATCTAAAGCCCGGCCTGATAATTCCTCATCACTTATGGAAATGAAGTCCACTCCCCTGACCTATTTAACTGGTGTAAATATTTGTATCAAGCTCACACTCCAGGAGCTTTCTTATTGTTTTTCATGTTCATCCATCTAACGGACTGTCATGTCGAGGGGTGTTTTGTTTTTGTGAGTTCACCTTCTGCAGATGTCACAGCAAACAGTTGGAGTCTTTCTTGACATGTCAAAAACCTCAAGTAGTTTTTGATCTCCATACGTCTACAAAAACTGCATGCTGCAGAAGCTACATTACCGGGCGTGGTTAAGAGACTGAATAACACCAATGTATGGCTGAATCTTGTGCCATATATTCTTCAGAACAGCATTGCCACCCCAAACATTCAAAGTTCATGACTTAGTTTCCCTAAAATCATGGAACTGGCTTAAAATCATGAGAATTTTTTAAAAGAAGAATAAAAGTTGTGTTCTTTTATTTGCCTTCTGGGTTCTGAACCTTTAGGGTTGACGTCATGATTTTCTCTGCGAACAATAGGAGCTATAAACTTACTCTTTAAAAAAAGAAGAAGAAGAACACTGAGAATTTCACCTAATCACAGGATTCCAGGAACTGGAGCTTTTAAGAGAAACACCAAATATCATGACTCATGCTAAAATCATGGGAGCTGGCAACAGTGTAAAATTAAGTTTTATTGATCAGCGATGAAGTTACAGTTGGTAACATTTCAGCTAGACTTTGTAGCTATTGTCCGTTCCTAAACATCACAATCCGAACAATTACTTCTTTTGTCTGTAGCATTTCTCTGAGAGCTCCACACCAGAAACAGCCTTGGCATTTGTAGGTAGGTCTACATTTTTTTCCCCATTCCATTCCCATATCCTTGTCCCTGCCCCAAGTTGCCACTAGAAAGACTAAGGACTCTTATCCAATGTGGTCATACCACTGTCACTAATATTGGTCTGACGATTTGGGAGATGATTCTTTGCCAAATACCCCAAACTTTACTGTCTGCATCACTTTGTCCCTTCTTTAGTATCTGCCATTCTCTCTTAACCCCTCCCTTGTCCAACCATTTAAGCGAGCTTCAATTCTCCATGTGTCTCCTTCTCCGACTACTTTAAAACCTCTTTCTAGACCACCTCCTCTGCCCGGTGTATTCACCTCTGACTTGATCTGTAGGGTCTCTCAGCTGTCCATCCAATCCGTACTCAAAATCTGCCTCTCCTCTGATGCCTGCGTTGGTGTCCTTCTTAAGGCACAGCAAGGTTGTATTTAACACACTACTGCTATTGAAACATGTAGCCACGGCTCGTGTCGGCTGCCGGCTGTGGATCTCTGCAGCCCTGACTCGTTTTATGAGAAGGAAGACGAGTGGTCTCTGCAGGTCTCTGACACAGCAGCAGCAGTTGCATCACGTGATGCCCACTAGAAATTAGCCAACTAATGACTGACAAGAGTAATCATAGCTCTTATCATCATATCAAAGCCTTTTATAAAGGAGAACAACATTATCCCCATTTTACAGATGGGGAAACTAAGGTACTGAGTGAGGCCATGACTTGTCCAAGGGCACTGGTAGTGCTCTCCCGAGGGCCAGTCCAATTCTCTAGTCACTAGTCCACACTGCTTTCTGACTAACTCAAGGGCTAGTCGAGGATAGTTGCTATTTATTACAAGGGAGAAAAATGCCGATTTTATTTTTCCTTCCTCTTCCTCCATCCTTTGGTCCTGACCCAAAAACCCACTGACTGTAATGAATGTCTTTCTGTTGGCTTCAAATCGAACCCTTTGTCTGCTGTCCAAGATTCTGAGATCTGGGGGGTCTTGATCCTGCATGTTGCTGAGCACTTTGGCCTGGATCCATGTGCTTAATTTAAGCATGTGAGCAGTCCCATTGCCTTCCGTCAGTGGGACCGCAGTCATGCTCAAGCGTTTTGCTGGATTCGCCCCGAAGAGCTCAGCATCCAGCCCAAGTCTCACCGTATGCTTGGCCAGCACCTAGTACATTATTGTGGGTGCTACCAGAACACACGTCATAATAATGCATGTGAATTGTGTATGCATAGATCTCTGGTCCTATCCCCTCCCAGCTCAGGAGAGGAAGAGGAGCTTTCTTCTGTAGCAAGGGGCATGGCTCACTTGCTAGTGTATTCTCTGTACTTTAAAGTCTTTAAACCATGATGTGAGGACTTCAAAACTCAGTCCTAGGTAAGGGTCTATTACAGGAGTGGGTGGGTGATGTTCTGTGGCCGGCATTGTGCAGGCGGTCAGACTGGATGGTCATCTTGGTCCCTTCTGACCTTAGAGTCTATGAGGATCCAAGTGCTTGAGTTGGGGTTTGTGTATCTGCCAACAAGGTGCAAAGTTTGGCAAGGGGGGAGTTTTCCAAATAAGCTGGGATTCTGAGGGCGTTGGGGTCTCCAGCCACTGCAGAATTTTGCATACATCCTAGTGTGCTTCAGTTCCTGTCTGGTTCAGCACACCAGTCGGCATGTTACCTGTCCTCTGCAGCCAGGCCAGCTGCCATGGGCTTGTTACAGAGGTTAGCTGGAGAAGCTTCTGCTTTCAGCTCATGAGGTCCCTGGCTCAGTCCCTGATGTTGGCCAAGGTGGCCGCTCTCCCTACGGCACTTCCTGAATGTTGCAAGCTTAATGAGCGCAGCCTCTCTGGGAAGTGGCTGAATACTATTCTCCTGTGTTCACTGAGGTGTAAACTGCAGCCTGGAGTAGGTAGGTAAAGTTAGCCCCCCCATTAATATATTTAGACATTGAAATAAAAGCGGGCCGGTTTTCAGAGATGCTGAACATTCACAGCTTCCCTGTAGTCAATGGAAGCTTCGGCTGTTCAGCACCTTTGGATTTAGATGCTTAAATGTATACACACAAGTATGAAAATATTGGTCTGTGTGACATGCAAAAGGCCACAGAGGGTGTTGGCATCAGAGCTGAAGTCAGTCCCTTGTGTTAATCACATTGCCTTCTCCATTATATCCGAGGTTCCCACCTGGGGGTCATGAACAGACCATAGAAGCATAGAAGAGGAGGGTTAGAGAGGACCTCAGGAGGTATCTAGCCCAACCCCTGCTCAAAGCAGGACCGACTTGAACTAAATCATTGCAGTCAGGGCTTCATCAACCCATATCTTAAAAACCTCTGAGGATGGAGATTCCACCACCACCCTAGGTAACCCATTCCAGAGCTTCACCACCTTCTTAGGGAAAAAGTTTGTCTTAATATCAAACCTTGACCTTCCCATGGCAAATTAGGTGTCCAGGGGTCACAGACACCCTGCCCTTCCTGTATTGCTAAATGGGAGGTGGTCTTGATTAGGTCCAAGCTAGGTAGGAAGGGGATTTCAGAGAAAAGGAGGCCACAGGTTGGCTTGTCAGGAAATTATGGACAAAATATTTCAAGTCAGTAATCCCTTATTTGCTAAAATTGAAACTTTTCATGGGAAAGCGTCAGTCCCGACAAAGTCTTTGCCTTGAAAACATGTTAGGAAAAATGTTTCAAAGCTGTCAAAATGTTTTGGAACCAATAGTTCCAGCTTTTCTGGTTCAAATTGACTTTTCATTTGAAAACTGAAGCTTATAGCAGAAAAGAAAAAATAAGTCATTCACACTGAATGGAAACATTTCAAGATGATCCAGATGGAAAATTTTGGTTGCGCTAAACCTACCCACCCCCCCCCCCCCCCGCCCCAGCTTTTCACAATAGTTTACAAGCTTTTGACTTTTTGTCTCAATTCTGGTTAGGTAAATTTTTTAAGATCTAGAAAATTTTCACAGGATGGGAAAACCATTTCCCTGTCAATTAGATCACACCAAATGAAGAGCTGAGAGAGTTATGACACAAGATCATTCCGACATCCATGCAACAGAATTGTCCCTTTCTAATAGCCAGAGTTCAAAGGATAATCCAGTGGTAATGGTGTTTCTCTGGGATTTGAGAGACCGGCTCTGCCACTGGCTTTCTGTGTGATCTTGGGCAAGTTATTTATTTAATCTCTCTAAGCCTCTCCTTACTCCCTTAGCTGTAAAATAGGGATAATAGCCCTTTCCTACCCTCAGGGGTGCTGTGAGACTGGACCCATTGTAAAGTGTCCAGATGCTCTAATAGTGGGGGCCAGATAAACGTCTAGGAGAGACAGACAGATCATGCTGTCTGCTCAGCAGAAGACATGGGTCCCCGAGGAGAAGCAATGAGGAAGATTAAATCCAGCTTCCCAACAGCAGCTGAGAACCTTTTTCATGAATGGTCATGAAAGGATATTCCAGGCAAAGGTCTTAATTCAGCCCCATGTAAGCAGACAGCACCCTGGGAGCTACCTGCACTCACTTACCTAGGGATGAGTTTGACCCAGCCTTTCCCATGGAGTCCTTTCAGTATCACGTCCATTAAACAACAAAAACTGGGGCCATGCATTATAAATGTCACCAGGCATGAAATAGCAGGCTTCTCCCAGTGGGAATTCGGGGCTGGACTACACTGATAGCTTACGTAGGTATAACTAAGTCTGTCAGAGTGTGAAAAATCCACACCCCAGATAGACATATATATGCTGACCTAGCCACCAGTGTAGACAATGCTAGGTTGATGGAACATTTTCCTCTGAAGCGTCTGATCGCTCTCAGAGACAGGATCTGGGACCAGGTGGACCGAAGGTATGGTACAGGATGGAAATTCATATGGAAATGAAAAGCATTTTTCCCAGTATGGCATGTAAAATACCTTCCATTCGTGGAAGAAACTAGATAATGAGTGCAGTGAGATAGCTGTCATGGACAGAACAGCAATGCGTCTTCCCACTTTTTACAAACTAGACGATTGCTCACAATCAGAACTACTTGGAAAATGGATTTTTGTCCCAGGAAAAATGTTGACTTTTTGCCCTTTTTTTTTTTTTTCATTCCCAATCAGGACGGAAAGATACAATTTTTCATGAAATTTAATTAAAAAAAAAATTGGGGGAGGTCAAATGAAATGTTTCCTTCCAACATATTAGAAAAGCTTCATTTAGACATCAATCATTTTTTAAACCTAACATAAAGTACATTTAAAAACGAAATGTCACTTCCAATTGATACCTTCCAGTTCCAACTTTTTTCTCAATTTTTTTTCTAAACAAAATTTTGTCAAAATCGACACGATTTTGGGGGGGAAAGGTGTCCTTCCGGTGGAATGGCATTTTCTAGCACAAAATCGTTTCGACAAAAATATTCCAACCAGCTCTGCTCACAATATAGTGGCCCTTTACAGACTGGAAGTGATACACTGGACTGTGTCGTCATGGTGGTGATCTTCTCAAAGATGACGTGCTTGCCGGTTTAGATGGCAGTGGAAAGCTGAGATGTGATTCTGTATCTTTGTGCTGGTGGTTAGTGGACAGTAGGTGCTCTGTGCATAGGAAGAAAGTCGCCGGTTTGACAGTGACACTAGGGACCTCTGTCCTAGATACAATGAATGAGGTATGGGCACCCCAGTAGTGAATCTCTTGACAATAGTTTCGGACGACTGGAGTTCGCGGCATGGGAGCTCCATGCTCACAAGTCACAGCTGACAAAGTTCTTTCAGTCCATGCTTGTTGTCTGCCATGGTTGATGTTATAAAGAGAGCTGATGAATGAAAACCTCCTGGCGGAGGAAACTACCCATGCAAGTACCCCTGTGCTATAGCTGTTATTTAATACTGTCTACACATGTTTCTAATGCCTGTTGAATTATGTTAGCATTCGGTTCATATATAACCGAGTCCCTGGGAACTTTCTTCTTGGTTTGCTTCAAAACCATAGGATGTGAAAGCCCCAGTAGCCTACCTGCTGATCCCAGCAGCAGAAACCTCGAGAAGTTCATTATGCTGTTATGGACCCGTGTCCAAAACTGAAGGTCTGGTAGATGAGAGGTTCCATGAAATCTCTGGAGTAAAGGGGGGGAACTAAAACAGCATCCCAAAGCTAAGTTCTTCTCCTGCTATGTTTGCAAAGTAATAAGTGAGCCCATGCACACTCAGTTGATGCACAACTTACGTACGGTGCTTGAAAGTTGTTTGGAGCTGACCAGACAATGTGTCAGGGCCTCTCTTTGTGTCATATGTAGACATCAGAGCTCAACATCCAGGTTCCAGAACCTCAGAGGGCATCGATTTGTGTAGCCCCGCTGAAATCAGAGCTATAGTTATTTACTCCATCTGATCATCCAGCCGAATGATCTGCTGATTTCACTCACATGTTGTTCGTTTTGTCTGACCGTTTTCCTTCTCCCAGCCTTTTTTCTCTTTTTTACCCTCTTTCACCCATGTTTTTCTTTTTTAATTTTGATGCTGAAAAGGAAGGGGAAAAGGGAAGGCAAAGGAAAAGAAAACTGAGGGTAGGAGAGTCACATTTTTTATGTTTCACTTTTGTGTTTAGCCCAGAAAATTATAAGGGGAGGTGGGAATTGTGAAAATTCCAATTGCAGAAAAAAATCCAAATTTTCGTTCAATAAGTTTGGATAAGCTCCAAGGGAGACTCTTTACTATTTTCCCTTAGGCTTTCAGCACCAATACGAGTCCCTGACATTTTTCCACTCCTTGTTTAACTATCTTTCAGTAGCTTCACTTACAAAGAATGGAAAATGACACAATCTAAAAGCCTCATATGCAGTTTAGAAATGTAAGTAGCTTGGCACACACAGCTAAGTCTGTCTATCTCTGATTCCAGTTTCACAGATGGGGAGGACTGGGGCACAGAAGCTATGTCTACACTTGAAAGGTTAGGTCAACTTTATGAAGTCGACTTAATAAGGTCGACTTTAAGTCGACTTAAAGTGTACCTTATTAACTCAATTTAACAAAAGTTGACTTAACTTTTCAAGAGTAGACGTGGCCCCTTTTTGACCTTATTATTAACGTTTTAAGTCGACTTAATAAGCTCCACCAACGCGCTAATCCCCGTCTCCACTGGCTTAAATTGACTTAATTTCTAAGTGTAGACGCACCCATAGAGATTAAGGCCTTGGTATTTGTTGGGAACTTTGACAATGATTTCATCCAATCCTGCCACAGAGGAAATATACAGCAGAGTCAGGAATTAAATGAAGAACTCTTGAATCCAGACTAGCAATGTATCCACCAGAGCAGCCTTCCACTAAAGCATGATTCATGAATTCAGATCCTCAGCCACTGGACATTGTCTTATAACCATTGACTTTGATAGAGGTAGGACAATGTATACCCATTGAAGATCTGGCAAGTGATCTGGCACCATTACTAGGGCTGGAAGAAAACTTTCTGTTGAAACTTTTGTTCTATGGAAAATGGGACTTTTGACCCCAAAATTGGAATTTTCCACAGAAATTCTCAACAAAAAATGACTTTTAAAAATGTTTGTTAAAAAAATTCAGAAAAATAAAAACCATTTTCCCAACAACTCTGGTTGTTCCCCTCACCCTTCCTCTAATCTACCCATGGTCCCTGAGCATCTTCTATCTCCCTTTTTTGTTGTCCTCTCT
Source organism: Pelusios castaneus (assembly GCA_007922175.1). Classification (NCBI taxonomy): domain Eukaryota; kingdom Metazoa; phylum Chordata; order Testudines; family Pelomedusidae; genus Pelusios; species Pelusios castaneus. The sequence continues at coordinate 3,837,377 of ML685864.1, forward strand.
CAGGTTGTGTGTAATTTTGATTTCAAGCTCCTTGGGACAAGGAGGAGCTCCTTGTTTTATAATGTGCAACCCACAGTTTTTCATAGATTGTCTAGAAGGGACCTTTATAATCATCTAGGCTGATCTCTTGCATGACACACAGGCCATAGAATTTCACCCAGTGCCCCCTGTATTGAGCCCAGTGACTTGTGTCTGACCAAGAATATCTTCCAGTCTTGAGCTGATGACATTAAGGGAGGAGAATTAGCCACTTCCCCCTGGTAGTCTGTTCTAATGGTTAATCACTTTACTATTATAAATTTGCACCTTATTTCTAATCTGAATTAGTCTGGCTTTCCTGTTGTGCCTTTCTCTGCTCAAGTCAAGAGCACCTGGTGTTTTCTCCCCATGAAGGTTCTGATTCCCCATAATCAAATTACCTCTCACTTTTCTTTTGATGAGCTATGGGTACATCTATGCTGTCAGGGCCGCACCAGGCTCCATGGATTGATGTAACGGGATCGATTGAGCAGACAGTGGGGACCTGCTCAATTGATCCAGGAAGTGCTCTCCAGCCACCACACTACAGCCAACCCCCTAAAAAGAATAATGCCGCATCAACTGTAGGGCATTTCCTGTTGACACTACACAGTGGAGGCACATGGAAAGGGAATGTTACAGTACATAGTTACAGCATGTAGAAAACTACAGTACGTAGCTTGGGTATCTCCCATCAATGCCGCTGGCAGAGTAGGACTTCCTCTTCAGGTCACTGATGGTAGGATTTAATCCTAACAATGATAAATATATAAACGGGCCTCAGCACCCATCAAAGTGAATTGGAAATATGCGTCTGAGTCTGGATTTTGGCCATTGCAATGTGTTCCCTGGCAAGAATGAATCTTTTCAGGCCTTGGGTCTTCTGTTCTTCTGTTGTGAGTGCCGATGGGAGACACCCAGCTTCTGTGTGGGCAGCGGTCGTGGATACCGGGGCTAAGGGTGAAATTGAGCAATGTTTCCCATGAATGACATTAATTCTAACAGTTTATGGTAGACACGGTATGAGCCTGACATACCCAGATCTAGCCAGAGTGCACCTAAAACCATGTGTGGGGAAAGAGACTGGAGTGTATTTCACATCCTCCTGGCCCAGAGGCCAGGTTGCCATCAAGTGAGTCATACTGGTACCTGTAAAAATAAATGCATTTTATTGCTGTCTAGTAGATACAGAGGTATAAAGAGACAGTGACTGCCTCTAGGGAAATCTTTCTTTCAGTTGGAATACTGTCTCTGTCCCCATGAGAAACTCAGGTTTTCCCCAACGTCCCTTCAGCGATGGGCAGGGTTTGGTCTATTCGGATAAGCACACAAAAATTTCAGATGCTTATCCCAACATACTGATCTTACTTTTGCACAATTCTCCTGGAAACTTCCCCAACAGCGAGCTCTCTTGTGAAATTTCCATTCCTCTTGCTTTGGTATCCCTCATGCGATCGAAAACCTGCATTACTCTTCTGATCATCTAGAAAGAACTAGGTTTTCCAGACACTAACAGCTCGAGCTGTGACGATATGTTGCAGATCTATCAATGATGGGAAAACATCAGGGCTCTGAGCTCGCACAAGCATGCAAAAGTTCAGATGGAGTCTGATTCTCCATTGCTTTGGGCCTTAGTTCGTCATTTATATCAGCATAAAGTGAAGGTGATATGCCACCAAATCCAAAGTGAGATGAATGTTGTTGACACTAAGGGTATGTTTACACACTCTCGTCACTACGTGTGATTGCAGTTCATGTAGACATGACTACATTAGCTTTAATTCATTATCTTGGGGAGTGGAGCAGAGAATGTTGGGTAATTACTCAGTCAGCTAACCTACATGGAAATGGTTTTGCTACTCTGGGATCCTCCCTAATTAAATCAAAGCTAGCTTTGGTTTGTCTATAGGATTGCAGTGTAGACAGACCGTAAGCTCCTTTATACCACTCTGGCTGTATAGAAAGTCTTTGAAGTGGGTGTAAATGTGATTACCCTAGTTCAAGGTCATTTTACATGACAACCACTATAAAGACACCTTTTTATAAATGAGAATCTGACCCCTAAGTTTTACATCCACTTTATGCAGGCATAAATGACAAAACCGAGAATAAGACCCCTTGGATCGATGGCCTGGTCTTCCCTACAGAGTTAAGTCAACTCAAGGCAGCTTACGTTGACGTAACTATGGAAGTGTCCACACTTTGCCATCATAGCTGCCCAGCTATAATAACTTACTAACTATATCTCCATCAGAGGCCTAGAGTGAAGGTCAATGTAGTTAGACTTACGTCAACAGTTTCTGACTTTCAGGAACCATCCGACAATGCCCCACATGGACAGTGCAATTGAAACAAGTGATCCTATTGAGGATACAGACCACCAGCACAATGAGAAAAGTGTAGACATGCACAAGTAATGTAATTACTGATGCAGCTGCCAATGTGAGTGAGGTGGACTTAATTTTGTACCATAGACGTGGCCTATAAAAGCTATGGCTTCATTCAGACCAGAAATACCAGCAGAATGGCATTTTTAAAGATGTTTTGGCATTTCTGATGCCACCACAAAAACTCAGAGAAATGTGGAAATAATAAATTACCCAAACTGGTTCAAATCACAAGGTTGGAAAGGCTATCTCAGCTAGTTCTTCCATCCATCTCTTGCTGTACCTTGTTGCCTCTTAATGTACTGAGGTCCCAATTTGGGGTTCAATGTAGGACAAAAACCCAGAACAAGGGATGCATCAAAAAATCATTGATGAAGGAAACCTACAACATAATCAGGTATCTTACATCTTTGCAAAACAAACAAGGAGTCCTGTGGCACTTTTAAAGACTAACAAATTTATTTTTCTCATGAGCTTTCATGGGCGAAGTCCCACTTCATCAGATGCAAGAGCGGAGAAAACTTACATGGAAAAAAAACTTACAGTATGGGAGGGGAAGATAAATCCTGTGATTACATTTCACTGCATCAGGTCTGATTACCTCAGCAAATCAAACAAGCCGTGTAGATTCAAACACAACATATCAGAAAGTGGTGAGGCTGAGAGAGGTGAGAATCACAGTTAGTAATGAAAAACAAAGACGGAGACCTGCGACACTTTTAAAGTCTAGTGTTTGTTGTGGAAAAAACTTTATTAAAAACTTTATTTAAAAACTTTATTGCAAATCGTTCTTCCTAGATATTTAGCTTCATGGTTCTTTGTTTTTGGTATAAATAATCTTCAGCGATGAAAGCAAAGGCAAATACAAGTTTGTACAAAATTAAGGCAATTTTGGAAATAAAATGAACTTGAACTGAGGGCCATTTGAGTGGCGCATCTCTCCTGGGAGATCAAGTATTAGCACATGACCAAAAAGCTGGGAAGATTAAATGCATCACAAATCTGGGGAAAATAATCATTCTAAACATTTTGAAGTAGGCAAATAAAATTTCTAATACAGCGGCAGCAGGCAGAACAGGCTTTACAACTTCTGGTTTCCCCAGTAAGGGCTGATGAGTTCCACATAGTCAGGTCTAAAGCATGTAATAAAGAACAGTTATGTACTGATTAGAGTTGGGTAAAATTTTTCATCAGAAAGTTGGGGGGATTGGTGAAAAATGCAGATCTGGCCACACTAAAAAGTTTTGTGAGTTTGTGTTGGTTTTTCTGAATTGTTTGAAAAAAAAATCTGAAAAAAATGGAAATGTTTTTTTTTTAGTTGAGTGTGACCATTCTTTTCAACATTTCCTTCAATGTTATTTAAAAGGAAAATCAAACAAAAAGTTTTTAAAATAATCAAGATCAGACCAAGCATTTGACCTAATTTTTTTTCTTTTTTACTTTTCTATCCACCAAATATTTTGAAATATTTTGCACTTAGCTCGATCTGAAATATATATATTAAAGTTTTGTTGAAGCACCAGCAAACCCCAAAAAAGTCATTTTTTCTCACAGCTCTGTTGACAAGGGCCAGGATACTTCTTAGGGCTTCTTATTGAGATGTGTGGCTCTTGGTCATCCATGAACATCAATTGGCAACCTTACTATTCTCATCAAGAAGCCAAAGACTAAATGGACTGGGAGGAGAATTAACTGTTCTTTTGTGTCCACATGTGAGCCATGTGGAGCAGGACTAAGACAGGTTTTGGAACCAGTGGAGATAACTTCTGTTGTATGTCTGTTGGATAAATCTCTAGAACTGTCAATTCAGAACCGTCCATCAATATAAAACTCACCTTAAACGCACCTGTAGGACTGTACCCAATCAATATTAAAGAGGCAAAAGATGTTTGGGTGCTTTCATCTAGCGCCAAAAGTTTTATCCTGCGTTTCATGTGATGACTTCGATTTCACTGCCATGCTGGCTGCAGTGGAGTCAAAGATGGGTGAGGTTCTCAAGGCTTGTAGCTTTCACATACAGCCCAAACAGCACTCTCTTCTTTTTCCCGGGAAGCAGTGTGGCCTAGAGCAGTGGTTTTCAAACTTTTTTTCTCGGGACCCACTTGAAAAAATCATTGATGCCCTCAACCCAACAATGACGTCTTTGAGCAGTGCATTCCAGTCTTTAGATGGTGGGAGCAGGGGGTGCCATGACCCAGTGCCTGAGGGTCTGCAACCCACTATTGGGTCCCGTCCCTGTGAAAACCACTGGCATATTGGACAGTGCACTGGAGTTGGACTGGGGAAACCTGACTTCTAAGCTTGGCTTTGCCACTGGTCTGCTGGGTGACCTGGAGCAAATCACTTTGTCTGGCTGTGCCTCAATTGCCCCATCCGTAAAATGAAGGAGAATAACACTATCCTATTTTGTAAAGTGCTTTGAGATCTACCGATGGAAAGCGCTAATTAAGTACTATTAAATTATTACTGCAGTTCACCAACTTGGTGAGCTAATAAAGGGAAATGGAGCCGTCTGCCTCTTTCCTGTCTGTATATGAAAAATTTAGGCATATGAGCAGTGCCTAGTGGGCAGCAACTATTTCAGATTTTAAGGAGAGACAAGTGAGTAGCAATGAGACAGGCAAAAAGAATCCACGTGACTGATGTGTTGGTGTGGGTCTTTGACCTGAGCTTGCTCTGTAAGGTAACAGCAAAACTGACCCATATGATTTAATGCATCAGGCCCCAGATCTGCATGATAATAATATGACTCTGGCGAGACCACCCTCGGAATCCTGGGGTCACTTCCACGTTCTCATCATTGCCAGAAAGATGCAGGCAACCGGGGGGACTGAGTGAGGATTATGGGGAAAGATTAGACGAGCTAAATAGGTCTAACTGGGCCAAATAATGGCAGGACATCGCTTGCAAATATTGGCCTGTGCTAATGAGCAAGGGAGAGGAGAGGAGTTGTTCCTTTTATACAAAGGGATGTAACTGGGACTAATGAGAGAGATTTGGGGCAAGTGAAATTTAGCTTAAATGTTAAGAAAAGACACCCTGCCAGGAACATCTGCAGGGAATGTGGAAAAGTGTTAGGATTGTGGAAGTCCCATCATTTGATTCATTTAACAAAATCTTGGGCAAAACTTTGAGCCCTGATATTGTAGGGGTGTGACGCTGACAGCCAGGGTTGGGTTAGACGGCACTTAATTGGTCTTTTCCACCTCTAATGTCTGGTAAAACCAGTTTAGGAGACAAAACCTCAGGTGGTGCAAGTCATCATAGCTATGTTTACTTCAGTGGAGCTACACCAATTTACAGCAGCTGAGGATCTGGCCCCCGACAGCTCCAAGAGAGATGTCCCTATTTAAACCTGCTGAGAACTCGGCCCTATTGATTTCAGTGGGGCTATTCTAATTTACTCCACTTGTGGGTCCAACTCTCTTACGTTAGATTGAAAACAATACAATGCCAAATCAAGGTGCCCTAACATAAATTCGTTATACAATATATCTTCTACCAGCACATATAGCATCATTCCATGCGACGTGTGACTCTTGAGAGGAACTAGACTACGTGACACTAATGAACAAATGGTCCATCAGCGCCTCTGTTATCAACCCCCCTTTTCCAGGCTGTGATGGAGAGAGAGAGATCTGCTATATCTCCCCATTACTATCCTGGATGCTCCTCCATTTTCTGATCTTCCTTGTCTGACTCAGGGTCCATAGGCCCCATCCTTAAATGGTGGAAACTGATGTAGTTCCATGGAAACCTGCAAAGCTGATTTATGTCTGAGGACAGCCTGGCTCAAGTGTAAATGGAGCTCACCGGTTCCCAGCTGCGCTGTTGCATCTCTTACATTGTGTCGTGCTCCGAAAAGCTGTAGCGGGGGGGGGGGGGGGGGAGGGGAAAAATGCTGCACAGGGTTCTGAGTTCTGCTGAATTATACAACGCAGAGTGTTACAAGTTTAGGAGGTGGCTCTGAAACACTTTCTCCAGCTGGCGGCTAAAACACGTGAGCAAAATCCTCCCCGCTGTTCTGACGCAGGCACCCTACGTACGGCAGCTGAAAGCCTTACACCAGAGCTCTATCTAGTGAGTCAAAATGGAGCCTCCACCCCCCTTGGCCCAGCCAGTGGAAGCCTGTGGAAGTTGTCTCAGCTAGAAGACACTATTTGCATAGTCCAAAGGGGGAGCCATGATAGTCTAGATCAGCCAAACAAACAAGGAGTCCTTTGGCACTTTTAGGGTGCGTCTACACCTGTAAATTAAGTTGATTTAAGCCTGCTTAAGTCGACTTAATTTACTCTGTGTCTCCACTATAGTTTCCTTAACTCGACTTAAACTGCTGCTTAAGTCAACTTAATGAAATTTTAAGTTAACTTATTAAGACCTCCTTTTACTTCGTCTTACTGGTTAAGTCGACTTTATTAAGTTGACAAACCAGTGTAGACACGGATTAGCCCTAAATCGACTTAAAGTCAACTTAAAGGGCTCCCAGGGCTCCCCCAATGACCTCCCTGCCAGGGTGGCTGGCACAGCTAGAGCCTGGCGTGCCCACCCTGCGGGCAGGACACAGCCCTGCCCAACCCGCTCCTATACCCTGCCCCTGTCCCTATCCTGCTCAGCCCCCATGTACATTGTGCCTGTCCTGCTCAGCCCCCTGGTATAATGGGGAAGATGCTGAGCTTCCTGGCACTTTGGAAGGGGTGCCTGGGAAAGGGGGGCACCCGAGAGGTGCCCCCCTTCCCACCATGCACCACTCCCAGGTCCATCTAGCCCCTACAGGTCGACTTAGGCATCCAGTGTGGACACTCTTGATTTGACAAGGTCGACTTTAAGTTGACCTAAATTCACAGTGTAGACATGTTAAGTTGTCTTACTTGAACAAGTGTAGACATCGCCTTAAAGACTAACACATTTATTTATCGTATGAGCTTCCATGGGAGAAAATCCCATGACCTGGGATTTTCTCCCACGAAAGCTCACGTGATAAATAGATGTTAGTCTTTAAAATTGCCACCGGACTCCTTGATTATTTGCATAGTTTTCCATCGCTCCTGACATACAGTTGATGCCACTCTGAGGCATGGCACAGGTTTTTAACCCACAGAGCCTATTTGCTTTGGGAATCTGGACCATCTCCTGGCTTCTTGATGACCAGACAGATATTTCTTCATCTCAGTGAGGTTGTGTCCCAGGTTACCAGGTGCTCATAAAACCAAGACACTGAGGGCCTTGTTTTGGGGACCCAAAGCTATCCCTTTGCACAGCCCCTGGGCTATTAAGCCAGCCAAACTGATTAGCAGAGAATCCCCAGGGAAGCAAAGCTGGCCCTGCAGCCCCAGGCCTTCATAGCCCCTGAGTTGGGATTGTGTGAGGACATTTCTGGAGGAAAGGATTGTGGCTGGATTCTATTTTGCTCTACCAAGCCCCAGCTCCCAGCTGGCATCCAGACCAGTCCCCGTATTGGGGAAGAAAGGCATAAGGGTTCACCTGGGCTGCTTTTGCTCCTTCATGGCTTTAGAGCATACCCAAAGCAGAGCTAGAGTGAGTCTATAATAGCAGTACACAGAACGATGAGCTATATAAATCCTGGTGGCACTGAATGGACATTCACACGGCACTTATCAAACTCCCAGTGGCCTCAGCTTGGGGTTTGAACCTGGAATGGAACCGTTGCAGGGCAGACTCGTCTTTGCCTGTTCCAAAGCCCTGACTCAGTATCTGGAGTGTTATCTCCAAAGACACCTGAGAATAGTGGAATGTAAGCCAGAAGGAACCATTGGACCCTCTAGCTTGGCCTCCTGTCTATCACAGGCAATTAATACCACCCAGCACCCGCAGACCAACCCCAACAACCAGGATGAGACCAAAGTGTTACAACCCATAGGAGACTGGACTATCATGGGCCACATCCAGAGACTGGGGGAACCAAGGTGCATTGATACTGGAGGCCACCACAGCTATTGGGCAATGGTGAAGTAGGAGATGACCTACTTGCCTGGCAAGTGACCCGCACATACATACTATGGTGGAAGGCGAATCCCTTCCCCAAGGTCACTATCCACCTGAGCCAGGGAAATATTCCCTCTTGACTCCTCATAAGGCAATCAGTTAGTCCCCAGAGGATGGAGATTAAAAAAAAAAAGCCTTCCCAGAATACATTGGGAGGAGGGAAGAAATCCCTTCCTGACCCTTGCCAGTGGCCAGCTAAAACCCTGAAGCATGAGCTTTAGGAACATACCAGAAGTGAGTCCTAGGACTGTTGAGCCTTGCCCACCACCATCACAAGCAAGCCCATCATGCAACTGCCCTCAAACATTTGTCCAGCTCGGTCTTAAAATTAATTAAGCTTTTTGCCCCCACAAGCTTGAACAAGACCAAGGTGTTGCTCATGAAATGAGGGAAATATTTTTCAGTGGTGATGGTTTGTGTGTTTGGAGACAGCAGGGGATTGAGGTCTCACTATGGTCTGGTCTCTCCTGGAGGAAAAGCATGCTATGATAGTGGGGCTATAGTGCTAGGACCCTCTGACCCTGTCCTTTCCTGTCAAGAAAGGTCCTACAGGAATTCATCACCTCTCTAGCACTTGCTAGTGCCTCAGCCACTGAACAACAGCACAGCACCAGGGCTTCAATGGAATTACCCCCAATATATGCCAGCTGACATTCTGATCTGTCTGTAGATTTGTGTACATCTGAGTTTGTACAGCACCTAGTACCGTGGGGTCCCTCTGATCCATAACTGAGCCTACCAGCTGTTGTCACCAGGAGAGCTGAGTGGTGTGTGACAATTGCCTTCCACAGCAACGTTTTAGATTTCAGAATTTTGTTTTCTTTTCACACGGGAATGGAGCCAAACCTTTTCAAACATTTTCAGGAAAAGAAAACTGGGCTGAAATTTCAGGTTTTACAATAGAAAACCGGAGGGCTTTAATTCAGGAGAAGGGGATGACCTGTCTGAGACAGTGAGAAGAGCTTAAGTGAGAGACCCAAATTCAAGTCCCATCTCTGGCTGGTTCAGAGGGGAGTTCTCATCACAGAGTCAGGGGCTTGAAGCTGGGTTTCCTACATCCTGTGCTCTAGGGGCAGGGGAACAGGGGGGTTTCCCCGCGACACTGACCCACTTCAGCTGCTTTGGGGTGTTTTTGTTTTTCCTCCATTCTTTTGCTTCTCTGATTGGCCATCTATTTTTTTCTCCTGGCTGCTCTGCGGGACTCCAAAACCTTTCTGTCTAGGTCTGCTCCTATGAGCCACCATACCTCAGCTATGAAACACAAGCCTCTCTCGGGTCCCCAAGCAAAGTTTGGATGAAATCAATTTTAGTCTAAAATGCTTCAATGATCTCGAAGCACAGTACAAATCATAAACAGGGCTTTTGATCCCGGGCTAACGTGACCTGTTAACAGCTTCCTTTAGGGCTATCCCGAATAAGACCCCATGATGTAAATGAACCCAGCTGCTCTAAGACAAATACAGATTGCAGGTGCATCCAATGTATATTTATTTCAGCTGGGACAATAATGCAAAAACATTTACCATTTATATGCTCTCAATTGTTTGTGTTTTGCCATCGTCCGCTCCAGTGGACTGGACTGGACTGGACTGGACCCAGGAAATTTGAGTTGTGTTCCCTACTCTGGTACTAACCTGATGGCAAGTCTCCTCTTCCCTATTTCCTCTCTCCCGCTTTGTCTGCCTCCCAGGGGCATGGTCTTTCTTTTACAGTGTGGTTATCTTCCAGCACTGGCCTTTTTAAATATGTAGTTCTTAGCAGTTGTAAAAGATACCATGGAAATGTCACATGGCAATTACAAACGTATTAAACAGTTAACTGGCCATCAGTTAATTTGAGGTAGAATAGTCCAGTGTAGGCATATCCCGGGTGTCTCTACAGCATCTAGCACAATGGGGCTTCAGTTTGCACTAGCTCCTCCAGGTGCTACCATAACACAAATAATAACAGGTGTAGCCCTTTTGTATTGACTTTCCACCAATATTCATATGACTAATTCTGATTTCCTGACCATTAATGACAAGAGAATTTCAAAGTCAAACAAGCAATGCCGAGTTTTATATTTGCACAGATAGGTGGAAATACAGAAGGGCTTGCAGTCTGATCCACTCAGGCAATGGAATCAATGCCACATGACTTATTTGTTCAATCAAAAGTAATTTGCAACAATGCAGGAAGACCAGCACTTGGATACTCCCGTGTAACAATTTACGGTCAGTCCACAGAGTCAAACCACAAAGAAATTTCTTAGATACTTTTAAATAACAAATAGATCTGAGGAACTTGTGGGCTGTGTTTGGATGTTCTGAAGGAAGAAAAAAAGGCTAAATTAATTAGATAAATTATTCCTGCAGGCCTACTGTTTATTATAGGTAGGTCCTGGTAGCACCCAGCTATTAAGGTTGTCTGAAAGTTCCTATTATAAGACCCAGTTTTCAGTTGCTTATAACTTGGCAAAACTTCAATCATTTGGGCTGATTTTTTTCATGCCAGGTGATTGCCTCAGGCTGATTCATTCATTTATTTATTTATTTAATAACCTCTGCCTTGGGGCAGAGACTTGAAACTTGGCAGTAGGTGGCCTTTGTGTCAAGGAAACACAGTTTGGAATTTGTGTCAGGGGTGTGCCCTTTGCCACCCTTGTGAAAATCAGCTCAGCTGTGGGCAAGTTAGAAGCCTTTGAGGAAAAAAAAATCACAGTTTGCACATGCTCAGTAGAGACTTTGATTTTAGCAGCTAAAATCTTACAATTCCATCTTCACTGAGCATATTACAGTTGCTCCCAGCTCCTGGGGATGGTCAGCCTGACCATGAACCAATCCCAGAGAGCAACCAAGCATTCTCCAGCTCAGGGTTACCAGAGCAGAGCTGGAATCTCCCTGTAATTACCGCTCCCACCTGAGAGAGATGCGGGCAGGCACTAGAATGAGTATAGGGAATCTGTCTTTCCTATGCTCTCAGGGTGCGTCTACACTGGCGACTTAGGTTGACTTAAGGACGCTTAAGTCAACCTACACAAAGCCGCGTCCACACTGGGCTCCTATTAAGATGTCTTAAGTGATTCCTTAAGTCGAAAAAATAACAGCTTAAGTCGACTTAATAACACCACCTCTCAAGGTTGACTTAAGCCTTAAGTCGACTTCTTAAGTCGACTTAAAGCCAGTGTGGACAGGGAATAGCACTCAGTTGACCTTATTAAGTGGACTGAAAGCCAGTGTGGACGGGGAATAGCACTAAATCAACCTGATGAAGTGGACTTAAAGCCAGTGTGGACGGCTATGTCTACTGTTATGTCGACTTAACAGGGTCGATTTAACAAGTGTAAACATAGCCTCGGTGATCATTCCCACCACTAGTGCCCAGGTGGGATGGGGGAGGAAGCCATATGATTCAAATGCAGAGGGGACAAAAGTTGGATGAGGGGAGGGAAAGGAATGGATTGGGAGAAGGTGTCTGGTGAGACTGGGACTGGAAGGTTGGGGTAAGGAGGAGACTGGAATTGGGTGTGGAGCACATGATCATATCCTTAAAGAATGCACCATAATGCACAGAAACAAAGAAGCCAAATTAACGTTCCACCGGCTACCTTAATTCTGGCACTTGTTAGCGTTTGACTGCTTGATTTTGCAGCCCTCATAATGTTCTTGTAAGGTAGGTTTGTGTATGATATAATAAACAAATGAAGATATTATTTCAAGTCATAAGCATACACACTCAGCCATGACTCAAACAGCTTCCAGAATAGATTACTGCATCTCGCTCTAATTTGGGGTTCCCTGGAAGATGGTTTAGAAGCCGCCGCATTTCGCAGCTGACTTATGTTCTGGTAAAAAAAGATTGACCTCAGTGGGGGTCCTTTCTTTGACTTCAGTAGACTTTGGCTCAGTTTGATGCTCTTTTGTATCGGTTTGTGATGCTGAGGGAAATGTAGCTGGCCCATTGGGTTTGTAATTTGATTTTTAAGATTATTTTATGTACTGCACCCACTTGGCTTTTTATTGCTACGTGCTCAGTATATTATCAGAATAAATAATAACCCAAATAAACAAGACAGGAGTGGAATACGGATTTTTTTTCTCATTACAACAGGTGATTTGATCTCACTTTCCTCTATATGCTGTTCCCCAGTGTTTGAATCTAAACAGCTGCTTTGATTTGCTGTAGCAGTCTGACCTGATCTTATGAGTTACACTTCCCTGAATTTATTTCTCTCCCATTCTGTAAGTTCCCCATCTTCAAGTGTCTAACAAAGTGGGATTTTCTCCCACAAAAGCTCATGCGATAAATAAATTTGTTAGTCTTTAAAAGTGCCACAGGACTTCTTGTTTGTTTTTCTCTTATAATGGAGACCCAAGCTGTGTGGACGCCCCCGTCTCATGTACGGGGCCAGCCATGCTGGCCTGGAAGCTGATAATGTTGGGTCTTCATGCCATGAGGTTGACAGCACAAAGAAGCAACAATTGTCTGTCCTAATGCAATACTGTTTGTTTGGGATCTCTGCGGCTCTAACACCACTTACAAGCTGAGTGTAAAGCTGGTGCTATTGGTATGTATATGGACATACAAACTCATCGCTGAATGGAAACAATGGAGTGTGAATCAACAGCTAGGAGGGTAAAAGAAGAGCAATCATTTTTAGGCATGCCCCTGGTTCCAATCAACATTGGGATGGAGCCCTCTTAAAACAGGTGCTTTTAAATTAATTACCAGTGAGCTGCACTGTTCATGAAGCAAAAGTTCAGGAAAAAGTTTGCCAGCCAAGAAGGGGTTCCTCAGCTCATGCAACTCTTCTCTGTGTAAGCATATATGGTAGTAGATAGTATTGCATCCCAATATCTAAGGCGAATCTTAGTGTTCAGCCCTTTAGGTTGTTAGTAAGGAAAGGTCTACAGCTGATTGGAGATGCTTAGGCCACCAGGAATGGGGACTTTCTGCTTTGCAACCATATGCTATCTTGGGCTTGATCCTGTCAGATCCCTTAATCAAAGCAAGTTGGGGATAGGTTAAAGGTTTATTGCAGGAGTGGGTAGGTGAGGTTTTGTGGCCTGCGTTGTGCAGGAGGTCAGAATAGATGATCATACTGGTCCCTTCTGACCTTAGAGTCTATGGCTATGTCTACACTTGAAAAGTTAGGTCGACTTTATGAAGTCAACTTAATAAGGTTGACTTTAAGTCGACTTAAAATGGACCTTATTATGTCGACTTAACAAAAGTCGACTTAACTTTTCAAGTGTAGATGTGCCCCCTTTTCGACCTTATTCAGTCAATTTAACATTTTAAGTCAATTTAAAAATGTCCATCTCGGCACTACTCCACATCTCCACTGGCTTAATTTGACTTAATAAAGTCAACTTAAGTGCTAGTTCGAATTAAAACGAGGTGTAATTAATTCAAACTAACTTTTCCATAATTCGACTTAAGGAGCAGATTAAGTCAAATTAAGGAAAGGCCAGTGTAGACGCGGAGTAAATTAAGTCGATTTAAACCTCCTTAAGTCAACTTAATTTGTAAGTGTAGACGCATCCTAGGAGTCTATGATAGGTCAGCACTGTGGTGCGGGACCTCCAAGGAAATTGGTGCAGGTAATTTAGTATGAGTCATTGACTGGACGGATGGAAGGGGGCCCTTATGATCATTTAGTCTGATTTACACCAGCCCAAAAGTTACACCCAGGGATTCCTTCATCAAACCCAGTCACTTGTGGTTAGAGCCTGTGATTCAGAAATTATTTTTTCAAAGTGCCTATGTGATGAAGGAGCCTAAATTTTATTGACATTCAAGAAGACTCATTTTCCTAAGTTCCTGAGGAACCTTTGAAAGTTCCACCTGAATCCTGATTTAAAAGATTTTCAAGTCATGAAGAATCCACTAGATCCCAGTTCTAGACAAGCACTTGGGCAGTCAGGCCCAGGAGTGAGAGCAGGAGTTGAGAACTAGAGCCCGGGAGCAGAGACAAAGTCAACAGCTGTGGTGGGACAGAAAAGCAAGAAGAAGGCAAGGTTCAGATGCAAGGCAGGGATTCACCTCATTGCTCAGACAACTTCCTTTGCCGTCCATGGAATTAAATAGCAAGACTGAGCCAATCAGAGAGGACAGACATTGCCGCCAATCAGGAGCTTTGTTAGTTGTGCCTTTGATGAGTTAAGAGTCTGGCAGTCCTCACTTCTGGCTAGTATCAGCAAGTGGCTGTATATCTGAGGCCTGCCTGTGGACCTGGGCTTGCGAACCCCCTCCCTTCATAAATTGGCCCAAGGATTATAATCACCCTCACTGTTAAAAATGTGCATTTTATTTCCAGTTTGAGCCTTTCAAGCTTCTGTTTCCAACAGCTGTATCTCGTTGTCCCTTGTCTAATATATAAAGTATTGGAAGTCTTCTTCACAACAGTGAAATAAGCCCATGGCCCTGTGACCTATGGCCAGCCATGGGTGTCTAGTTGCTGTGTAGACGTACTCTGAGTCCTCTTCAGAATCCTTGTTTTCCAGAATAGTTTCCTTATCCCATAATTGTGACCTGTATTCTTTGTTCCTATGGCCTTGTATTTGCCCATCTTAAAATGCATGTTCTTTGATTTCATCCTGCTTACCAACCAATCGAATAATCACTCCATATAATGGCCATGTCCTTAGCATTATTTACCAGTCACATCACCAATTGGTGTCAGTTGCAACCTTTATCAATAATGATTTTATATTTTCGTCAGTCCATTGATAAAAATATTAAAGCACATTAGGCAGAGAGCTGATCTTTGTTGGACCCTCCTAAATTCCATGATTCCCCATTAACAGTTAATTTTGAAGATCTATCAGTTAGCTGGCTTTTAATCCATTTCACGTGTGCTATATTAATTACGTATGTTACCAGTTTTCAGTTAGAACGTTCTGGGCGCTATTACGTCAAATGCTTCAGAGATGACCGTGAGTGTTACATCAACAGCATCTGACAAAGTGGGTTGGATCCCACGAAAGCTTGTTCCTGAAGAAATTTTCTAGTCTTTAAGGTTTGACAGGACTGTTTTTATATCAACAGAATTACCTTTATCAGCCAATTTTAATCTCATAAAATATGAAATTTGTTTGACAATATCTATTTTCCATCCAACCATGTTGTCTGGCATTTATTACATTATAACACCTTAGTTCTTTATTGCTTGAGTTCTACACCATCCATTCTATTATTTTGACCAGGGTCTGTAGCAGGCCTACAATTAGTCCAGGTCATCCTATGTACCCTTTAAAATTATTGATATATTAACTTTTTCCGCTCTTCTGATATTCTGTCAGTACTCCAAGATGTATTAAAAATTAATATCAGTGAGCCAGCTTCTTGGCCAACTCTTTAAAAATATTTAAGTGGAAGTTTTCTATACCTCATGATTTTAAATACCATTAACTTTAGCAATTACTGTTTAATGTCCTCTTTAATTAATGCTCACTCCAAATAACTGATAATATTCCAACCTCAAAAGGAATTTGACCATAGGTGGCTCTGTTAAAAGTCACATATAAGGCAGTAATAACCACAGCCTGATGACTTGTGATGAAATGTGTCCCTCATGAAATATGGCTGAAGGGAGGAGATTCTGTTTGGTGTATTCACTTGTCATTTTAAGCAGGGGTATGTCAGACAAAAGGAACCACAAAAATTGGATGATGAGTTGAATATTTGAATGGACCAGGGAATGACAATTGCATTCCATCTCAAGTTTGGGGGGATTGGAATTGGAACAAAAACCAATAAAATATTAAAATAATTTTGGGAAAGAGAATAGTACCAAAAAAAGTCAAGTTTTTAACTTGGGGTTCTTTCTCTGGAACTAAGCCCACCCTGGAAGTCAGAAACGTTCCTAGCAAAATTGATATATCTTTGTGAAATGTTTCAGCTTCAGCAAAACCGCATTTTTCTGCAAAAAAAGCCTTTTGTAGAAAATGTTCCAACTAGCTATAATGAATTTGGACTTGTTAAAGATTCCTCCCCTCCTGTTTCAAAAGATCCAACATTTGTACAGGGAGATTTCCCTACTTCCCACCATTGTTTGAAAAGCGTTAAAACAAATAAGGTGGGGAATTGAGTTAGCCAAGCGGCAGGCTGTGACTTTTGCTCTTCTGCTAACCCAGAAGTGGGCAAAATACAGTCCGCGGGCTGGATTTGGCCCACCTGACATGTCTATCGGAGCACCATGACTTCTGGCTGGCTCTCTTCCGCTGTGCCCCCCATCCCTGGGGTCAGCTCTCCACTGTGCCAACCAGCTCTCCACCAGTCCTGGGCCAGCTCACTGCTGACACCCCATCCCCCCACAGCCTACCTGTAAAAATTATTGCCAACCCCTGTGCTAACCTCTGTTCACTCTTCACTGTATTGTTATTCTTGTCCTCCCAGCCCACCCTTCCTTATTTGTTTCATTCACCTCTCTGTGTCCCACCTAGCCTTTAGACTGTGAGTTTTCTGGAACTCCAATTATCTCACCCACACAGCGCCTTGTAATGGGGCCTGACCCTTGACTGTGGCTCCCAGATGCAATAGTAACATAAATACAAATACAACAGAGTCTTGTGGCACTTTTAAAGACTAACAGATTTATTAATCGCATGAGCTTTCGTGGGAGAAAATCCCACTTCGTCAGACGTCAATTCAATTCAAATTTGACTCAGTTGTCTTGGGGTTAAACAGGGACTATGGAT
>ML685864.1:3854865-3867644 GCA_007922175.1 Pelusios castaneus
CCTTGAGCTCAGGTGGACTTGATCCTGAGAAGAGTTGAACATCTGTAGCTCCTGTTCACTACTACCACCAGGATTTGGTCTGGTGCAGAGCAGTGGTAGAAGCCTGACTGAATGAATGAGTTCTTAGGCCCAGATTACACAGAGCGCTGGGAACAAGCAGTGGGGAACACTATTGAATCATCAGCAAGGGACGGCGTCTTTCTTTTGCAGAGATCAGCATTTGGCCACTCACAGGTATGCAGAATGGGGCTAGCTGCCAACCCGGGCATGTATTGCTTTCTCCCTTTCCCTCGTTTCTCCCAAGCACTCCAGATAAATAGCTCGGGGTGAAGGCCTGCACATTCTTTATGAAGCAAAACGTGCTGTCGATGTAAGCAGGCGAATCTATGGCCCGGGGCGCCAGCGCAAAGTAATGTGTCTCGAGTCCCTTGCACAGGCTTGTTTGAAATATGCATCAGTCACACCAGTAGCAACAGCAGTTTTCGGCTTAGAAAGTAAAAGCAGGTTAAAGCTGGGGGGGGGGGCCCCCCAAAGGAAAGCAAAACTGGGGGGAAATAGCATAAAACTTCTCCTTCCCACCACCAACTCCTTCTTTGGATGGTGGGATAAGGCTCGTTAAAGGGAAGGCGCCAGAGACAGCCCTTTTTAGAGGAATCTGGTGTGTCGTCTTGCACTGTCTTTTTCAGCTGCAGGAACGAATGATTTTTAGAGTGTGAGTGAAGTGGCTCTGATTTTTTTATTTTTTTTTAATGGTTCCAATCACCCCATCTTGGACCTTTGTTGGGACTTGAACAAAACTGAATTAAATTCCCCTCCCTGCCTCACACGCTGGACCATATTCTGATCTCATTCACTGGGATAGAACTCCCGAGTGACTTCTTTGGCATCAGGGGATTGCACGGGCGCATTCAGGAGAGACATCCGGCCCATTGTATCTAATAGCTACATGCCTCTTCATTGCACTCAATTATTCTGGCCTGGCTCAGAAGCTGAACAGCTTCAGGGTGACTGGAAGCAGAAGCCAGAAAAAGGTAAATGAGAAATTAAGCACAAATTTTTAACCGTAAGGTTGACTAATTATTGAAACAAACTAACTAGGAAAATGGTAGATTCACTCGAAGTCTTCAGATCCAGTCTGAATCTCCTCCTGGGAGATCCACATTAGCCAAGCACAAGTTCTTGGATACAGTACAGGGGTAGTTCAGTGAAATGTAATGGCCTGTGTTATACAAGAGGTCAGTCTAGATGATCTAATCATACCTTCGGGCCTTAACCTCTGTGGGTGCGTCTACATTGACAAATTAAGTCGATTTAAGCTCGCTTAAATCGACTTAATTTAATCTGCGTCTACACTACATTTTCCTTAAGTCAACTTAAGCAGCATCTTAAGTCGACTTAAGGAAAATTAAAGTCGACTTTATTAAACCTCATTTTAAGTCGACTTTGCTGGCGAAATTGACTTTATTAAGGCGACTTAGCCAGTGTGGATGCAGAGTAGCCCTAAGTCAACTTTAAGTCGACTTAAAGGGCTTCAGGGCTCCCCCACTACCCTCCCTGCCAGGGTGGTTGGCACAGGCAGAGCCTGGCATGCCCCCCCACAGGGCAGGACAGAGCCTTGCCCACCTGTTCCTATGCCCTGCCAGTGTCCCTGTCTGGCTCAGCCCCCATTATACCCAGGTACAATGGGGCAAATGCTGAGCCCCCTGGCACTTGGCAAGGGGTGCCCCCCCTGCCACCATGGACCTGTCCCAGGTCCACCTAGCCCCTACAAGTCGGCTTAGGTGCCCAGTGTGGATGCTCTAACTCGATTTGGCAGGGTCCCCTTTAAGTTGACTTAATTTGTGAGTGTGGACATGGTAAGTCAACTTAACAAAGTTGACTTATAGTTGACTTTGTTAAGTCGACTTAGCTAAGTTGACTTAAATTAACAAGTGTAGACATAGCCTGTGTGGCTTAATAGACCTTGAGTTAGCAGGCCCTGGGTTTGCTAACCTAGGGCTTGAGTGTCTACATTCATTTGTGACCCCAAATTAGGAATTGTTGAATCCTGGTTCCTAACCTGGGTCTATAGCATCCACACTGTATCGAAGGCCCAAGCCTGGGCACCCATATCCCAGACTTCCTAGCACCCTCCCAAAACATGGTTGCTCTAGCCCTTTATTTGTGCTGCATTGTGAGAAAACTTGACTGCCCACAAAACTTGACTGTCCAGAGGACAAAGAAAGTCAGCCTGTGGAATTCAGGGACAGTTTTGGTGGATGCCCAGAGCTCACATCCAGTGGGGTTGAATCCTGGGTCCCAGATTGACACAAGCTTGGACCCTCCACCACTGTGGGGGTCTTGAGTTCCTGGGTTTGAGCCCTGGGTTAATGCAATTTGTGTGTGGACGGAAGGGGATTTAAACTTCAGCTGGAGTTCACACCCTGGGCTAACACGGTAGTGTAGACATACTTTGTGAATCTGAGGGACTGGAATGTTATAGGAGAGAGACTCTTTCCATAAGATTTCAAGCCTCATTGTCATACAGTTAAGAAGTTCAGGGGAGTTCCCAAACTTCTGAGGTTTGGTTATTTCCAGTTTATGAAAGGAGAAGGATCTTTGGCATGCTGGCAAGGAGCTAAGTGAGGCAAACTTGCTCAGGGTCCCTGGGATGCTGCCCTCACATCAATATTTGGCCTCCCTGTGACATTTCCATGGGTATTTGTCTCTGATCTGGGTTAAAATAAGAACCTGTTCCCATTTCCTCCGGAGAAGGCTGCTGCATCTTTGCATTGCAGTGACCTTTGCAGACTCAACAGGGTTACTTCAAGTTCCTCTTGGAAACTCACAAAAAACAGCTTCTTTGCTTAGCCGAAGAGCTGGCGGCAGAGAAGGATAAGACTCTCCATTATCCTTTCCCCTTCTGAGGAGGACCCAGGGGCTGAGTGTCTAAGCCAGGCTTCAGGAAATTTGATCAAACCGATACCAAACTCCTTAATTTTAATCCACCCTACTGATAAAGGGCCTAAAAGATGCTCCAGAGAAAATCCACTGGATCTTCCTCATACTTTGTGTCCACTAGAATGGAACATCTAACATGGACTTTATGGGGGACGATGGTGTGGGCGAAGGCATGTGCTTATAGAGGAAAGCGGAGAGAATGGGACACAGGGAATGCATGCTGGTGTGGTCTAGAATAAAGGGTATATGGGTGTATGCATAGAAAGAGTAAGGGAGTGTGAGAGATACTGGTGTTGTCTAGTAAGTAGCATGTACTTTGGTCCTGGTCCATCAGCTCCCCTCATGTAACACAGACAAGGGCCAGCACCAGCTGCTTTAGAGGTAGGTGCAAGAAATCCTGACATAGGCAGCCATGGGATAACCTGCCTACTGGGAAAGTTCCTTCCTGACATTGCATGGAAAATCCTCCACATAAGGGGCAAGGAGGGGGCGTGCCCAAAGCAGACGTAGACAGCGCTAGTTCACAGCTCACTGCTCCTCGTGCATGAATTAGAGCAGCCCCCAGATGAACATGGCACCATCACGCCATCTGGTAACGAGATGAGGCTACAGGGCTCATGAAATCCACGCTGTGTCCCCACATTCCACCTGCCATCTGAAGGACGCTTCCGTTTTCCCTGGCCACGCTTCCCTCCCATAGGCTGTTGTTATCGTCCCGGCCTCCCGAGAGGTCTGGTTATTATTAACCTTGCATAATCCCCCATGCACATCACTGCATCAGTTCTGCTGCTATGAAGAAGGAACCTAAGAGGGAGAATCCATCTGTCAAACCTATTGACCCTGCGGCTTTATTATTATTATTATTATTATTATTATTATTATTATTAGGAGGAGGAGGAGGAGGAGGAGGAGGCGGAGGAGGGCTCGGCTCTGATTTTACAGTAAACACAAGGGATACCTTGGCATAGGAGCTCATAGCAGAAGGCTGAGATTGCTTTACAGAACTCTTGGCTGCTTCCCTCCTCTGCGTGTCTAAGCGGGTATTTTTGCCTGATAGTGAGCAGCCATCTGCTAATTGATCACGATCTGGCAGGCTGCCTGCTTCAGGAAAGAAATCATTAACTCGAAGGTGCTGCAGGAACAGCTCTGAGGGCGTGGCTCGTACTTGATGCAGCCCCATAAAACTCATGCTGCTGGCTGCTTCCTTCTGAATGCTGGTGGGCATGCCACCTTAACGTACCTCATTCAGCAACCTCTCTGGCATGACTTCCTTTGCCTTCCATGTTCACCCCCCTGTTTCCAGATCAGAGATGTGGGTTGGTCATTCCAGCCCCCAACCCCGCACTCCTTATCCCTGTTATCTCCGAATTCGCACCATCTTCAGATCCCATCCACACTCTTTCTCTCTCATGCCAACCCTTTTCCCCAGCATCTCCAGCACTGAATGCCTGCTGCATGAGGCACTGATTCACCAGCTGACCCCATCCTTAGGGTTAGGGTTTACCAAGTTACTGTGAAAACAACTGATGATGCTATTTTGCTCAGTTGAGTCACTGGGTGTGAAGTCTTGGTGCCAAAGTTATGGGTAGCAAGAGAAAAACTCCAACCAGTTCAGGGGCATCATCATGTAGCATACACATTGATGAACCCACTTTAGACCTTCTCTTTCTGGTCCCCTGTCCCGCCTCATGAGCTGCTACCCGTCCATCAGTGCTCCACTGAAATCAGTTGGGAGAGTAGCTGGTATATTCAGCAACATGGGAAGAGGTTTATGACTAAATGGACGTAGGAAGCTGGGATATTTTATCTAGATGGATGCAGCCAGGTAGCTGACTGTACCTGAAATTTCATTGCCCAGTCAGAGGACATTTGAGGCCTTGATGCTCCATCCATGTCCCACTAAGATTTATATGCTTCCTTCAACAGTGGTGACCTCATTTTTTGAAGTGAATTTAATTTTCCCCCTCTTCTTCTTCCTGCACACCATTTAATAATAATTTTCTTCTCAAAGGACCCCTTCCAAAGCAGTTTACACCCTATCTAGATAGTCATATAACCACATCAGAGCCACCTGACACAAGGTATTTATCAAAACAAACAAGGAGTCCTGTGGCACTTTTCAAGATTAACAAATCTATTTATTGCATGAGCTTTCAGGGGAGAAGATCCCACACCTCTGACCACCCCTTCTGCACTCTGCCCACTAATCCATATTATTGTTCATAGATGTCCCGGTTACACGCAAAGTATTTGCTAGTAGCCATTGGAGAGCTGGATTGACACATGGCACTGTCTCCTCCCCATTTTCTGCTACTAACTTGTATTTGTAGACAGCAGCAAACACATTCAATACTTTCTTAATGATACTCAGAGCTGGCTGAGCATCGTCTGCCAAAGTCCAGAGGGAAGGTCTAGAAAATATGACCCATGAGGAAAGATTGAAAAAGAAAAGCAGCATTTAGTATGGAGAAGAGAAGACTGGGGCGAGGCGGGGAGGCATAATAAAGAGCCTGCAAGTACATAAAAGGTTGCTATAAAGAGAAAGGTGATAATTTTATCTTCTTACCCAGAGAGGACAGAACAAGAAGTAGTAGCTTAAATTGCAGCAAGAAAGATTTAAGTTAGACATTAGGGAAAATGTCCTAATTGTCAGGGTAGTCAAGCACTGGAACAAATGGTCTAAAGGAGGTTGTGGAATCTCCATCTTTGGAGGCTTTTAAGAACAAGTTAGACAAACCCCATCAGGAATGATTTAGGTCAGGGGTAAGCAATTATTTTTTGTCAAGGTCCAAATTTCTTGGTCAAGATATAGTCAACATCGAGGCTCCAGAGAAAATAACACAAAAATAATAACAATAATGGTAATAGAAAATAAATCCATAAATCTCATGGTCTGTTCAGAAGCGTCTTGGGGTCAAGATTTAGCATGTGTTCTGCCTATTGACCACTCCTAGTCTAGATAATACTTAGCCCTGCCTCTGTGCAGGGGATTGGGCTAAAACCAGTGGTTTTCAACCTTTTGCAGGTCACGACACACTTGGTGGCATATCACAACCCTAGAAGACACACCAGCCCACCTCCTGCTGGCTGAATCCAGCCATCTCCCCGGCTGTCCATGAGACACTTACCACTATGTGACGACCCAGTAATGTGTCCCGACACAGTGGTTGAGAGCCACAGGGCTAGATGACCTATCCAGGTCCCTTCCAGTCCTATATTTTTATGATTCTATGAATAAGATTTTTTTCCTAGCAGAAATGAGTCTCTTGGCATAATGGAAATTTTACCCTAAAAAACTCATTTTTCTCAAAGACATTTTGGGATTTCATGAAAACCCAAGAAAACTAATTTTTCTGTTTGTTTTGGGCAGCTCTTTTTTTTGGGGGGGGCAATGAAATCCCCCCATTTTCTGACCAACTACATCATAACTATCCCACATGAGCAAGCAGCGCCGTTATGTGATCACAAAGATTGAAAGGTTCACCAGGTTATTGTGAGTGGGACAAGAACTGTCCAGAGAAAACATCTCCCTTAAGACACAGTCCACCCAGAGGAAAAGGTTAAGAACCCATGTCTTTGAGATATATAACACAAATGAAGGAACCCACAAATGAAGGAACCCATCTTTTCCTCAACCATAACAGCTGTGAAATCACAATCAACCAAGCTCTTCCACAGAGCAAACCCGGTTAGTGGGCAAAAGGCAGGCCCAAACTCTCCTCCTCCTTTGCAGAGATGACAAAATAAAACTAGGAAAAACACATGAATTGGAAACTTTTGGGGGCAAGAACAGACATTTGCTATGTCTGTGCAGCACCTAACACAATAAGGTCCTAACCGGGATGGCCTCCAGACATTCTTGAAATCCAAATACTAATGCTCCAGACCAAAGTAACCTCCAAATCGAATAGAGACCAATAAGTTATAACCCTTTTGCTTCCATTGGCCCGAGAGTAGGTCTACACCACAGTGACTATATTATAAAATCATAGGCTTTTAGAGTTGGAAGGGACCTCAAGAGGTCATCTAGTCCAACACCTGCTCAAAGCAGGATCAACCCCAACTAAATCATCCCAGCCAGGGTATTGTCAAGCCAGGCCTTATAAACCTCTAAAGAGGGAGATTCCATCACCTCCCTAGGTAACCCATTCCAGTGCTTCACCACCCTCCTAGGGAAAAGTTTCCCTACTACCTAACTTAGATCCCGCCCCCCCATAGGAACTTGACACCATTGCTCCTTGTTCTGTCATCTGCCACCATTAAGAACAGCCCAGCTCCACCCTCCCTGGAACCCCCATTTAGGTAGTTGAAGGCTGCTATTAAATCCCTCCTCAGTCTTCTCTTCTGCAGACTAAACAAGCCTGCTTCCCTCAGTCGCTCCTCATAAGTCATGTGCCCTAATCCCCTAATCATTTTTATTGCCCTCTGCTGGAATCTCTCCAATTTGTCCACATCCTTCCTGCAATGGAGGGCACAAAACTGGACACAGTATTCCAGATGTGGCCTCACCAGTGCTGAATAGAGGGGAATAATCACATCCCTTGATCTGCTGACACCACTCCTACTATGCCATGATATCAGCACAGCTGAAGGAACACCACCTCCCCAAAGCATGATAGCCATAGTACATTTTTCTCTTGCCCTAAGTTGCATCTACACTGGGGAGGTTGGCTGGCATAGCTTTATCAACCTAACTTCTAATTGTAGACCCGCTACACTTCCAGAGCTGAGTAAAGTAGTCATAGGACATATCTACGCTACCATCAGAGGCTGGATAGTAGCACATGTGGAGCCTTTAGCTGACATGAGTGCCAACAGCCATGAGGCTGCAGTAACAGAGGGTTCAGGGTAAGCTTCTTGACAAACCATCCAGGTGCTGAGTGCATTCACACAGCTCAAGGTGATGTTCGTGTTGCCACAGCTTCACGTCTGCCAGTGTGTGCATCAGCTAGGTTAACACTCATTCAGTTATATCTAAATGTACTACAGTCAGATCCCCCACACCTATCTCTGATTGCATTGTATGTATGTTGATTGAAGAAAGGGTCAATGACTTGTTAGAACAGGGCTGTGAGGGACTCTGCTGACCTATGACTTATGATCTGATTTTGAAGAAGCTATGAGGAAAGTTTAATTTACATATTGTAAGCAAACTTGCTTGTCGCCATTGCAAACGAAGCCAATATAGCTGAAATGCAAGTGGGAAAACGTACACTGTGTTTATTGATGTTAAGGTAGGCTTGAAGCCTATTAATTATATATTTGTTAGCACACGTAACACAGATGTTAACATATGTAAATGACATAGGGTTATAAGATTTAGTAATATGTAGATTGAGATATATACTACTGAGGCAAGAAAGGTTGGATGGGGGAGGTGGCGATTTTTAGTATGTGCAATCATGAGGTTAATCACATTAACAGTCTGGAAATCTTGACCAGTACATTGATGCAAAGGGCTATGTCAGCAGTCGGAACCTCAATTATGATTTCCCCAACAGCCATCCATGGACTGGCTGGAAAAACCATCTAAATGTGTTCACCAACCATGCGTGGGTGCTCAGGGAAAGGAGGTATAAAGTAAATTGTCCTTCCAACCTTTCGCTTGGATCACAAGCAGTTGGCTGCCCCAACGTCATCTTTGCTTATGATGGTCTTCACTCACTTTCTTTTCCACCTTCACTTCTAAGGATCTTTATGGGGTTGTGAGTATGTACAATGCAGGGGGGCGTGTTGTTATCTTTAGTTTGCTTTTTTAATGTTAATTAGGCTTCTCTGTAGTCAAAGGAACTCCTGCAGCCTCCATGACTATGTCTATACTAGATAAAGTTAGGTCAACTTTGTTAAGTCGACTTAAAGTCGACCTTATTAAGTCGACTTAACAAAGTGATTACCCTGATCATGGACTTAGTAAGTCGTCCTAACTGCCGTTAAGTTGACTTAATAAAATTGACTTAAGGGTTAATCCATGTCCACACTGTGCTTAAGTCAACCTAAGAGTCGACTTAAGGGTTAGGTTGACCTAGCTAGCGGTTCTTACTAAGTTGACTTGAGCTTTCATTAAGTCGACTAAAGGAATTTCTTAAGTCGACTTAATGAAAGCCCAGTGTGGACGAGGAATAATTTAGTTCGACTTAAGGCTACTTAAGTCGACCTAAATTGCCAGTGTAGACATACACTATGTGTGTTCCACCAATCTCAACTCAAGGTCAATTCACCTCCTGAAGAAAGAACCTGTTATTAGCAACTGGCACATTATGCACCATAAACGTATACAGGGTTACAAGCCCGTGCAGAGGTGACATGAGGGAGGGAGGTGTGTGCCCTTCCATATTTGTGCTTGACTTGGTTCTGAGCATGCTCACATGGACTGAGCATGCTCAGTAACACTGCTGAAGCCAGCGGCCTTCGCTACCCCTACCCTCACTCTTGGCAGCCACAAGTTGTCCCTGAGTCCAAGCAGAGAGGCAGCATAGAAAAAAGCACAGAGATGGTTTGGGGCATAGTGATCAAATGATTTGTGATTTGGAAGCCTCAGCAGAAAGGTGAAAAGTGAAATGGCCCTGGAGAGCCATCACACGCCATTCACGGTGGTGGTCTTTCTAATCTAAGTCACGCTTCAGGCACAGTGAAGGGGTGGGAGAATTTGGCAGTGCTCTTTTATGGATAGAAAGAGGAATCCAGCTTCTAGGGATGCAATCTGTACTATTCAGTTTAATATCAACCATTAGAAAAACACACAGCCCTTAATACACAAAATGTTCCTCATCTAGGCCCTGATTCAGCAAAGCACTTAAACATGGGCTAAGTTTTAAGTATGTGAGTAAGCCTTTTCAAATGTCAAAATTAAGCACATGTGCGCATGTCCTCTTGAAATGGGATGCTTTCCTTAATCAAGCCCTTTCCCTTTGTTTTCCACAGCAGTGTTTCATGACTGGCTAGGACTTTTTCATAGGGATTCATTAGGGAAAAAAGAGAGCGCAAAAGGGAGGGAAGACAAAGAGGAGGAAATTTTATGGCTCTGTACACAGCTCTAAGCGATGTCTCAAGTCGGTCAGACCGGTCTGAGTTGACAAGGCAATGTCTTCAATTATATAGCATGCTGTAGCCTGTAAGAATGAAATCAATTTGTTATTTTTCTGGGAGAACATTGTAGAGTGAGTTCACACATTTCCTGAGCTCGATGACTCAGTTAACACCCAAGAAGTAGCTTTCCAACATTAGGCAGTGTGTATTCTTGCATGTGCAAACTGTAGGTTTAAAAACTGCAGTGGGATGGGTAGGAAATACACATGGCTTAGTGTGGAACTATGAAGAAATTGGGTGAAATTTTCATCATCCTCATTGTTACTGTAATGCCTAGAAGACCTATGGCACATTTCATCCGTAGATCTCATTTCAAAAGTGACTTAGCCACTTAGGAGCCTTAGAGCAAAATTGTCTAAGGGTATGTCTACACCAGCAATTTAGGTCGACTTAAGGACCCTTAAGTCGACCTAAATTACTCCATTTCCAAACTGGCCTTTCATTAAGTCGACTTAAGAAATTCCTTAAGTCGACTTAATGAAAGCTTAAGTCGACTTAATAACTACCCCACCTTAGGTCGACTTAAGCCTTAGGTCAACTTCTTAAGTCGACTTAAGGACGGTGTGGACACGAAGTAGCCCGTAAGTCGATTTTATTAAGTTGACTTCATGCCAGTGTGGACATCTATGTACAATGTTAAGTCGACTTAATAAAGTCAACTTTAAGTTGACTTAACAAAGTCGACTTAACTTTTTCTAGTGTAGACATACCCCACATGACTTAGGAGACAAAGTCCCATTTTCAAGCATCTCATGAATGCAAAGCCCAGATCCTCAAAGTTATGACATTCCTAACTCCCTTTGAAATCAATGAAAAATAGGCACCTAAATATCTTTGAGGTTCTGGATCTGAGGAGCCTAAATCTCACTGAGTCTCAGGGAGATTTAGGCTCTGTAGGGCCAAATTTTTAGTGATATTTAGATGTCTAATTACCATTAGGTAAGTATCTAAATTCCTAAAATCTAAATCTAAAATCCAAACCAGAAACTCTGCTCCATTTTCATAAAAGAACATTGCCAACGCCTGGGAATTTTCTGAGCATAAACAGGACAGTTGTTTAATAAGCTAGGGTGGTCTTTGCACTGTAAAGCCTCAGAAAAATATATTTTCTATATATTAAGAAAAAAGAGACATTAGGAAATGGCAGGAGGCAAAGCAGCAAACATTTTCATATGAACCTTCGTGTTACTCTGCTTTTGCTTTCAGTTTCAAGCAACTTTTGTGTCCCGTAATGTATTCATCCCAGGTAAATTTATTCATCAGCAATAGCATTATGTGAGTTCATTATAACCATGAGATTTACAGGTCTCATAAACTGCTGTGTAGGTGGCCGGTTGAACCAGTGAGAGCATGCAGCTGTAATACCTCTACTATGGGTCTACCAGCTCCATCAAGATAAGTTCAGTGTCAAGAAGTTAGGCAGGAGATCAGGGCAGGGTGGAATGTTGTGTAGGTGATTCCATTGTAATTGTCATGGTATAGCTTGCGGGGCCACTAAGGTGCTGTCCTTCAATTGATATGTAAAACAGCAGACCTAATTGCCTATGGTAATTAAAGAGCTCAGGGCACTTTCTGTTAGGAGCTGGGCTGTTAATTCCAGTGACTTATGCTATTGTAGTCTGATACTGTGCTCCCCACCAGAGAATCGGAGCACTTTCCAGTTATTCGCTAAGCAATACGACTAACTTTTGTCATGTGTTTCTTCTCTCCTGGACTCTCTCCAGTGGGAGAACTGCGTGCAGTGGAGTTTTTTCTTTGGGATTTTTTTTTTAGAAGACATAGAACACATACACACATATGCACATAACATATTTGTGATCGGTTCATGTTAGAGAAGGCACAATCCAATGCACCTCGCACTTGGAGTAGGGTGTGGTGAGTTTTGTGATGGTCTTTAACTCCTGGTGGAGTTAAATTTCCTGGCCAATTCTCAATTTAATTAATTGCATTCCACTCCTCCAAGTCCACCTGAACTTTCCACTTAGTATGGCATTCTCCACTTCTGAATCCAAACAGTTGGGCATTGTTGTTAAATAGCTGTCACGTTCCACATACAGATAGCTGTTTTTCAGAGGTTAGTGAAATGTTTCCTATGTCTTTTCTGATGAAAGTACCTAGGGAAAGCAAAGGCATAGCCAGCCTCCATTTTCTGGCCAGGCCCCTGAATCTGCAGGGTGAGCCCAGCTAAGGGCGGTTTCTGGTCATGTGACCAGAAGCTGCCCGAGGCACTCCAGTTGCTGGGTAACAAGTGGAGCTGTGAGAGGAGGAGGGAGGCAGAGAGATGGCACAATGAGGCCTGCCCGGCACTGCGGTGGGAGGGCTTCATCTCCAAGTGGGTGGGCCCCGGCCCACCAAGGACCACCCCTGGTTATGCCCCTGGTTGAAAGGTGCTATATTCATGTTTGTGTTGGAGCAAGGAAAGGGTGATGAAAGTTCTCATGGAATCTGTTCCCTATATCTCTCTGTTTGTACAAGTAGACCCATACATACTTGTATGTGTCTATATATAAACCAATGACTTACACGTATCACTGCAGGTTTATTTTCTGAGATTAAGGATAAGGTATCTGAAATCATCCTAATCTACTGTATATTTCCACTGGACTTCTGAAAGCATTAGAACAAGGGATTAAAGTAAGGGAGAATTACAGACCGGTCAGCCTCACCTCAATCCCTGGGAAAATCATGGAGCAGGTCCTCAAAGAATCCATCCTGAAACACTTGGAGGAAAATAGAGTGATCAGGAACAGTCA
>ML685864.1:3878452-3936260 GCA_007922175.1 Pelusios castaneus
GATAGATAGATAGATAGATAGATAGATAGATAGATAGATAGATAGATGGGGAGGCCTGATTCCGATCCAACTCCCATTGGCAATATTTCCATTGATTTGAATGGGAGTTGGATCAGGGCTTTTCCCCATATGTTAGATGCCTCTTCTAGAGCTAAGGCAGCTGTTTTATTCTACTTTGCATCTGTAGCTGGGATTTTATGACCCAGACTCTCACCCATTGACTTCAGTAGGAAGAGGATCAGGCACTTATTTTGACATTAGCAGAAATAAGTTTGGCTGAAAGGCAAACTTGCTTTGCATTTGACCGGCCCTGAGATAATGAAGCTGGACTCTGTACCGCGTGCTGTATAGGAATACCCAACAAAGCCTGCTGCGCCTTCAGGTTACAGTATTACAGACCTGGAAGTAATCCTTTTGAGTGCAATTAAAGACACTGTTATAGGTTTCCCCAAAGGACTGACACTCCTCCCATTGTCAGCAGTGAAAGGCAGCCTCTAGGATACATTTCAGGGAGACCCTTTTAAAGTCTGTTTGTAAGGCTGACCTCATAAGTTCACCTCAGGCAAGATCCACGGTCATTTGCTAACAGAAGGTGTGGGGGGTTGCTGGTCTTTTTTCCCCTGCTGTGTAACTCAGAAGAGCATTGGCGTCTGTTGTGGTGAATTTTAAAAAATTCCCAGAGTGCCTCAAGGCAGGCCTGTGTTGTTATTAATCTGAAAGGGACAAGGTGGGTGAGGCAATATCTGTTAGGGGATCAGCTTTTGTAGGCAAAAGAGGCCAGTTTCCCAGGTGATCCAGAGCTCTTCTAACATGACATGACTGTGTTAGTAGTATCCAGAGACAGCAGCCAAAATCAGGGCTTTATTGTGTTACGCGTCGACAACGCACTGTAAGACTGCTTATTAGTGTCCTAGACCAGAAAGCCAAGGGGAGTGTTATTAGAATCATAGATTAGGGAGGGAAGGGACCTCAAGAGGGTCATCTAGTCCCACCCCCTGCTCAATCAAGACCAACCCCAACTAAATCCTCCTGGCCAGGGCTTTACCCCCCATCACTCCTCTCTTCTGGGGAGTAAACAAACCCAGTTCTCTTCGCCTTTCCTCATAAGACAGGTGCCCACTCCATAATCACTGCAATGGGGACGTAACTCAGACTCAGTACAGAATAGATGCTCTGTCTAGAGCAGGGATCTGCAGCCCGCAGCTTTTTGGCAACTCCGGGGCTGGGCCCACCCCCTGTCACCTGGGGACCCTGTGAGCAGCCTGTACCAGGCTCTGGGCTCCCCCTGCTACAGGGGGACCCTGAGAGAAGGGGGGGATGCTCCTAATTCCAGGCTCCCCCAACCCCACCACAAGACCCCGCAACAGGCGCCCTGGCCCAGCTTCCAGCCCCCTCCACCATTGCGGCTCTCAAAACACTTGGTTATTGAAGGAATTTTTTTAAATGGCTCTTCTTCTCTTTTGGGTTGCTGACCTTGCCTAGGGTGACCAGCTAGCAAGTGTGAAAAATCGGGACAGTGGGTGGGAGGGGTGGCAGACTCGTATGTAAGGAAAAGCCCTGGATATTGGGGCTGTCTCTTTAAAATCAGTACCCCGTGTCACCCTATCTCTGCCCCACACCGTCTTCTGGAATCCCCTTGGCTTTCTGCCATCCTGAAGGTAGTCCATCCCCTGCGCCTCGCCTGCTTACAGCTCCCAGCCTCTCCTGATGCTGAGTCCCTCCAGCTTCTGTTGAAATAAGTGTGAGTGTCCATGCGAGGAGGGGGCCCGGATGGGGCTGTGGTCGTGCAGTAGCCAGGCTCAGCTAGGAAAAGGCGGCTGGGACGATTTCATAACTGAAGAATGTTGTTCCTCGAGGGAGAATCCGACCATCCTTCAGTTTGGCTTCACCTATTGCAAGGGAAGAGGTGGGAGACAGCTCAGCCACATTCTTTTTCAGATCCCCCAGGGTAGGAACATACTTGAGCTACTACCAAAAAAAAAGGGGGGGGGGGCGAGGGGCCCGGATTTCATAGTCTGAAAGCCAAGCTACCTAGGAGCCAACGTCAGCCACTTCAGGCACCGGGGCCAGGTCCCCAGCTGGTGTAAATCAGCGTTGCTCCGTTGTGGTCCATGGGGCCAGGTCCCCAGCTGGTGCAAAGAGGCATTGCTCTGTTGCAGGCAGTGGAGCTATTCCCGTTTACACCACTCTGTCTTTCTTACCAAAAAGGGTTGGGGTGGGGGGAAGGTGAGACAGGGTCTTGCCCAGAAGAAACACTCTTCAGGCTGGAATCGAGCTCCTCAAAGTAGATCAGTTGTGCTGCACTCCCTGCTTGGGTGTTTCTTCAGTAATTCAGGGCTAGGGACCGTCTGAACGCTTGCCAGACAGGGGTCGTGTGAGGCAACCATGTTTTGATGCTGGGAGAGCCCTACTTTAAAATGGAGCCTTTCTTGTGGGCTGTGTGAGGAGGGGGCGGTTCTGTCAACACATGCAGGGAAAACCCCTGGCTATGGGGTGTAGCTGTCTCACCGCACCCCCCCCTGGCCAAGTGTCTCCCTGCCTCAGTTTCTCTCTTCAGCTCTCCACACATCGGTCTCTTCTAGAGATGTGTCTGAACCTCTCCAGCTACATCACAAAAGAAGAAGGCCAAACTAAACAGTCCCAAAGAAACAAAAAGTTTCTCTGGGGCTTCTCAGCCTACCTTATGGGTTCTAGTCCCAGCCCCTTTCTGGGCTACCTTTGAGAGGCTTTTTCTCGTCTTTGAGCTACAGTGTGAGACCCCGGTTTGTTCCCCTGGGGAACTCTTCTCCTTCAGACCCTGGCTCAGAGCTTTCCGCAAGAGGAAGCCTGACTACGCCTTGTAGATCTGACGGCTACACTGAACTCCTTCACCTTCGCTGCCATTTGTAGATACCAGAATCTCATTCACTGCCCAGGAACCCTCTAGCTCTGCTCCATTTCACCAGAGATATCCTAGCAGGGTTCAGAACCAAAGAGCCACCAGCATTTATGCCACTAAGCAAGTGGATTATTCAGTTTTCCGGTCCCTGGCATTGAAATATTTAAGTTCCTTTTCATACTGAACCTTTTGAGGTCCCCTGGCTCCTGCAGTAGTGTTTGCCTGGTGAATCCTGCTTCAGAACTGGGGAAAATTTCTCTGGGGTTGAGAGATCCGGTGTTACTACGAAGCTGGCGGGTTGTACCGTGTTTCCCCTTCAATGTGGTTTTATTGTCTCTTGAGTGTTCTTTGTCAGATGGGCAGCTAGTAGGGAAAAAAAATCACAGCCCGGAGGGAGCACACAGTTCCTCCTCTACAAACCACTGGAAACAGGCAGGCCTGATTCTTCCAGATCCTTTGGCACGTGAGCTACCCTGCAAACCAGAGCATGGAGCATTGAAGGGAAAAAATTAATCCCATCTCCATTACTCACCCATTTATTCTTGTTTATGTATTGATCATTCATATTCATGAAACACCAGTCCCTACAGCATCTAGATTGTAAACCTTTCTCATCTATTTATTGTGAAAAGAGAATCCTTTATTAACGTGTTTGTCTTTAGGCCCAAATCCTACATGTGGAAATCCATTTGTTTCTAGGAAGTCAAGCTGCATGTTACATGCATGTCATTTAACTGAAAGCAAAATCTGACCCTAGAAAGGTATCAAAGCAGCTTTATTCTTACAGATCACACCCCATGGTTTAGCTAAGAAGCATGGCTCATCCTCCAGAAGTTTGTTGTATCTTTTGATTTCCCAAGGGGCAAAAACCGGAGTGGTTATAGTGTGGAGAATACAGAGAACAATCTAGGGAACAGAGGATGGACTAATTAATCTAATAAATCCTTTCCATTTCTAACTCCCACAGTTCCATTAAGGATTTTTCTGTCTGTCCATGCATATATAAGGTGCCTATCCCTACACTGTCTTAGTTGCTGTTGTTCATTTAAATCTCTTCACACAATGTGAATTTTAATTCAGTTTGAATCACTTTTGGGCAAAAAACCAGAACAAAAGACAAAAAAAAGCAAAGCCAAAAAGCTTATTAGGGTCTCTGTCCCTTTAAGAGCCCTCATCACATAATTAACCCAGAATAAAAGTTTCCTCCCCCCTCTTTCAATAAAAGTAAATTACCTCAAACTATTTAAGCCCCCTGTTAGTTTAAATTTAAAAAGGGAGCCCTTGTCCATCCACTTCTTTCACTCCCTCCTAACACTCTTGCGAAAGGCTGGCTGAGGCTTTAAACCTGCCAGCTGGACTGAGAAATGGCTGTTCGTTATTGTGGAGAAGCAGCTTTTAATGAACTATTGAAGAATGATACATTGATGGAGTAATGGGAGTTTAAGTCGCCCTGTAATGAAACAGGTTCTCAATGCGTGCCCATTGTGGTGTAAATACGGCACGTCTCTCCCACTGTTTGGTCAGGGCTAAATAGGAGAGGACAGAGGGGGGTCAGCTTATGGGGTCTCTGCTTTAGTTAATCAATCTGATTGGATTAGGGTCACTGAGACCCCAAATAATGTCAAAGGTCGTGGCAAACTGGATTAAATGCTTTGTTGGGGAGGCCTCGGATTCTTTCAGCCTTCATGAACGGAGCTTGTTTATTAGAGTTTAACACTCACACAACCTTTGAAAGTCAGAGTCTCCCTTTTTGTGCATCTGCGTGTTTGCCCGGGTGTGCGTGTGTTTGCATACGTGCACATGTGTTGCCTCAGCGAGCGTCTGCACAGGCCAGTTGTGCCCTCTCGGGGCATATATCAAACTCACAGTGGGCAAACGGGAATCTAATGGGGGCTCAGAGGTTTGGAGACATAAATTCATTCCAGACCTCAATGGACAGTCACATGCTGCAGAAAGAAAGAATTCTTCATCATCACACCTGCTAGCGTGTAAATGACAGAAGCCAGGCCCTAACGCCAATGTTATGACCTGTTGATTATTATCCTCTGGTTTTAACCCCAGCCAAAAATTATCATTGCCCAGCAAGGAGATCAATGTTGCATGATGCTTGCCTCTTTTGAAACCATATGATGGCCTTCTTATTACCATGGAATGGACTCTGGTGTGCAGAGGTTGTGAGAACCCATGCCTGGGTGGCCAAGGCAAAGGGAAGGATGTGAATGAACGAGTTACTGTTTGATCTCCCCTAGAGAGCCCAACTTGACATGAAAGTCCAACAGTGAAAAAATGATCCTGGCCTGACCTTGATCTGACAGCTAACACTGCTGGACAGATACAGTAGACTTCTTAGCAGGCAGAGAAATTATGTCAACCCAATCTTTGGATGCTTCATCCAGGAGTGATGATAATGATGGTAATGTCACATCATTTATGCTGGATTCCACAAATGTATATCTTTATTTAATCTGTTAGGCTCATAGGCTATGCCTGCACTGGCAAATTAAGTCAATTTAAGGAGGCTTAAGTTGGCTTAAAAAAATCCGCGTCTACACCAGACTTTCATTAAGTCGACTTACTAAGAACCGATGGGCAGGTCGACTTGAGCCTCCTTAGGCCGACCTAAGTCCAGTGTAAACGCTTAAGTCCACTTTGTTAAATCAACCTAAGGGCAGTTAGGTCGACTTAACAAAGTGGACTTAGTCCACGTCCATGGACACCACTTTGTTATGTTGATATAATAAGGTTGACTTTAAATTAAAGTCGCCCTTATTAAGTCAATTTAATAAAATCGACCTAACTTTTCCTAGTGTAGACATAGCCATAGATTTTAAAGCTAGAAAGAACTATTGGATCCTAGCGTGACCTCCTGTATAAGCCAGGTCATAGAATTTCGTCCAGTGACTCTCGTAGTGACTCCAATAAAGCCAGTCTTCCCAAAAGACCTCCAGCCTTGATTCAAAGACTTCAGTGGATGGAAGAGCCACCATTCCTCTTGACGGTTTGTTCCAATGATTAACCCCCCTCACGGTTAAAGAAATTGTACTTGATTTCTAATTCAAATTTGTCTGACTTTAATTTCCAACCCTTGGTTCTTGTTCTGCCTTTCACCGCTAAATTAAAGAGCTCTGTAGATCCTGGTGTTTTCTCGCCATGTCATTATATTTCATAAAGCAAGTAGCCACGAAATCTTAGCTGCAAAATCTCTACCTAACCTCAGCAGGTTAGAAACACTTGCACATACACTGGAGGCATACAGCCCCCTCTGGGGCTAGCGTCACGTTTCTTAATCCGTATGTGACAACACTACATCCCAGTTTAGGACAAGAGGTGATGAAGAATACTGGCTCCAATTTAATCTAAAACAAGCAAGAAGTCCTGCAGCACTTTTAAAGATGAACAAATTTATTTTTCACGTGAGCTTTCGCAGGTGGAATCCCACTTCCTCAGATGCTAGAAAATGGAAAAAAAACAAACAAACAAACCATACAGTATGGGAGGGAAGATAAACCCTTTGATTACATTTCACTGCATCAGGTCAGATTAATCTAGGAACCCCCCCAATGACCTTCGGTGCAGTAAGTATGTGTCTCTGTCACTAGTGGCTAGAAGATAACACAAACACTAGTGCAAAGGGGAAACATTAAACCCCCAAAGCCTGAATGTTTCAATCTCTGTTTTTCCTCAATAGAAACTTCCTGTATTGAGCTATGTGTTACTTTGCTATGAGGGATCTCTTCCTTTGGGGTCCCAGGATTCACTAGTGCTCTTTGTGCTTCCTGGCTAAAATTTCAACTCTCATCTGAGATGGCTTGTTCTCGTCATGCCCTCTATGGACAGTTCCACCATTTCATCGCCTAAGGCCGGGAAGGACCATTA
Organism: Pelusios castaneus; assembly: GCA_007922175.1. Lineage (NCBI taxonomy): Eukaryota > Metazoa > Chordata > Testudines > Pelomedusidae > Pelusios > Pelusios castaneus. The sequence goes on from ML685864.1 coordinate 3,885,207, forward strand.
TGTCACCTAGTCTGACCTCCTGTGCATCGCAGAATCATCAAATTTCACCCTGATCCCATATTATAAAGTTAGACTAAATCATTTCAGTCCTCTGGAGACTAAACTGTGGACCACAGGCAGAGAACAGAAGAGATCTAGTGTCACCAGTGCTTGAGGCACCAGAAATGACAGAGAATTGATTAAGTTGTTAATTGATTAACTGAACAGGTCCGTTCATGTTGATTTCAAGCACCCCCCAGCAGATGCTTCATAGTGTTTTGGATCAAAGGCTCCCCACTACTAGTTCCATAAACCCTGGATCTCTGGATCTGCCATGTATCACAGAAGCACTGTCAAAGCCATGACTGAGATCATTGCCCCATTGTGCTAGGTGCTGTACATATGCACAGTAAAAGAAAGCCCCTGGCCTCAAGAGTTATGTTAGACACAGGCAGAGAGCAGGAGAAAGGAAGTCCCATTATTTTCATGTGACAGAAGGACTGATACTTTGAGAGGTTAAATGATTTGCCCCCAACGTTAACTGGGCACAGAACTGGGATGTGGATCTAGATCTTTGTTTTCTAGTCTCGTGTCTAAACCGCAAGACTAGATTTCCTCTTCCAGGAGGAGCCGCTGAATGTTGACTGCTGGATGTTTCTGCTGACTCAAGCCATATTTTAGGTGTTTCTCACCAGTCATTTCACCCTGTTCCCTTTGAAGGCAAAGAGAGAACTGCTCTTGACTTCAATAGCAGTAGGCCAGGTCCTCAAATTCTCAGCCCTAAAGATCCGGGGGACACAAGCTTTCCCAGCTGGATAACATACTGCTCAGCAAGACCAGGTATCTCTACTCTAACAGAAGAGTCCTGCCTCCTGCTCCTGTACTGAAGAGATCTTTCTTGCCGGAAACTCTAATGAGGGATTTAGAGAGTCTCAATAATATTTTCTTGATGGTGCTCCAATGTCTTGCTTGTCTCTGTGCCAAATGCCTTCCCTCCCGCTCCCCACCCTCTACCCCCACATCCTGGTTCAGACTTTTCCACTTCTGCCATAAAGCATGGCATCAACAGAGAGCCACAAGACATTTATTTTCCCAGGAGGTTAGTGTGTTACATGTAGGAGGTTGGATGAAAGTCTCTGTCTCTCTCTGATGCAAATTTTCCCAAGAGGACCTGATTTCCCACCACACCCCTTCCACCTCTGTGCTAATGGCAATTTGGGCAGCTGCCCAGGTATCAACAACAAAGATCTGCAAACTTTACCCTGTAACTAGGGGGAAAGAACTGGAAGGAACAGGATTGAAAATCCAGCCGTGCAAAGTCCCATTTTGCCATTCAGTTGAATAAATGCAGATGGCCAGCCACTTGTCCCTGGTCTGTCTGGCTCCTCTTTCTTCCTTATGCTATAGAAAACGACAGAGGCAGCCTTGGAGATCCAGCAACAACTTCGGCTGTATACATTAGCAAATAGGTGATGTATGCTGAGGTAGGAACTGGGAAATTGCTTCTGGAAATGAGCTGATCCTGGCAGGGGGAAGGAGCCTGCTCCGTGTGCAGCATTGCAGACATGAGTATGGATTTGTCTACTGCATGCTAAGCTCAGGCCTGTGGGACCCAGGCTTGTGGATTCAATGTTTCCAAGCCCGTGTTTGAGCATCCACATTGCATTATAAACCTAGCCTTTCAAATGCTGGACCTGGACCTCAAAGACGGGCTAACAAATTGCATACTGCATTACCCAGACCTTCTGACTTGGGTCTGTGCTGTGAGCTGTGCCCACACAAGAACAGCCAACCTAGGTCAGCCCAGTGGTCCCTCTAGCTCAGTAACCTGTCTCTGTCAGTGGGCAGTGTCAGATACTTCAGAGGGAATGAACAGAACAGGGCAGTTCTGAGTGATCCAACACATCATCCAGTGCCAGCTTCTAGCAGTTGAAAATTTAAGGACACCTGGAGCAGAGGGTTTGCATCCATGACCATTTGGCTAATAGCCATTGATGGACCTATCCTCTATAAAATTATCTTGTTCTTTTTTGAACCCCATTATACTTTTGGCCTTCACAACATCCTCTGGCAATGAGTTCCACAGGTTGACAGTACATTGCGTGGCACACATCTGGCTTCTCTTTGTTTTAAACCTGAGAAACGACATGGGCATGGACTCAAGTCACAGTGGGAACAAGGGTTCTGACTTCTTCCCTCCACCACCCTGCAGGGTTTGAGGACCCAGGTCTTGAGTGCTTGCTCACCGGAATTAGCCTGCTTGTATGTGAACAGAAGCAGGGCTTGTGCTCAAACCTGTGTCAGAGGCCGGGATTAGTGGGCTGTGTAGACTTACCCTGTTTGCTGTTAGCACCTTCCATTGAGCCATCCGTGGAGCCCTGTGGCAACAGCATGAAAAGGAAGAGGGCTGTGCAGGAGTCTAAATTTGCTGAAACCACACAATGAGAAGACAATGAGACAATGCAAATCTGCAATTAGACCAACCTTCCTCTTTCCAGGGGATGCACTCATGTGCCGGAGGCCGAATTTGGCAAGACAAATCATCTAACATGGCAAATCCTACATTCCTAACACCCTCCGCCTACTTGTTTTGGACACACAATAAGATCTCTTGTGACTCCAGTGGGGCGATCCTAGGGATAAAAATGGCCTTACATGTCAACAGTTTTTGAGGGGAAAAATAGCTCTTGAGCTTGCCGAAACCCAGAGATGGGAGGAACAACCCAAACAGATGGACACAAAAAGGTAAAGGACAGAGAAGGATGTGAATGCAGAGTCCATTTCTTCTCCACGTCTCACGTGGGCTCCTCTCTTTCAACCCTGATATCCTGAGTTGGCATTGCTGATACCCACATTTTTCAGTGATCAAAATGGGATGGAGGCGGCTAGAAAATGAGTGGCGTCTCTCCTGGCAAAGAGAAGCTTTGGAAGGATCCGCTGGCCACAGTGCATCTGCACAATCTGGGGCTGGCTGCCTTACCATTTCTTTTTTTTTTTTTTTTTCTGCTGGGCACATTACATTTCCCCCACTGGGCTAACGCTTGCTGCAACACGAAGCTCCCTCTGCCGCATACAGGAATGCCAAGGATTGGCGTGGGAGCTAGCCCTAAACAAAAGGGAACAGTAGGGGGAGCTAATTAGCATCCCTTTGTCCTGTGGGAATCACGGTTATGAATGGGCGCCCTAAACAGAACAGACGCACAAACAGAAAGGAGCGAGAGAGAAAAGCAGGGCTCGGGAATCCCAGAGCTCAGCACTCTCCGGCCGTGTTTATCTGCAATGGCACCCAAGGTGTTAACGAGGGCGCCGTGAGGCGCCAATCAGACCCCAAACGCTCTGGGTTAGATGCTCAGCTGAGGGAAATTGGCCCAGTGTCTGCGATGGGAGTCAGGCTGATTTACAAGGCCAGGCTGAGGAGCTGCCCCGGGTCTGAAAAAAATACCAGAGAAAAACCGACGCCAGGCTCCTGGAGGTAGGTGGCCAGCGGAGGCAAGTGCACAAATGTGGCTCTTCTTCCCCCGTGTGAGGCGCTGCTCACTGGCAGCTGTGAAAAGATTCAGACAGTTTAAGGGCAGAAGGGACCGGTAGATCATCTTGTCGGACCTCTTGTATCTCGCAGGCCAGAGCATGCCAGCAAGGAAGTCCTGCAGAGTGCAGGATGAGGGCTGTACTGCAAAACTGGAGCATCTCCCTTAGCTTCCAAGATCAGCCCCTTCTTCCCAAGCAGGACCCCTTAGCTATTTCATTGCACATGCCGGTCCCAAGGACAGACAAACAGATAAGCAGGTGGACAGAGGAAGGGTAATGATAAAAGAGATTATTGTTATTTATTTGGATTGTGGTAATGTCTAGACACCACCACATTTCCATTCCATGAGATGGCTGAGTGAGGGAGGACCAACTAGACAACATTTCAGCATCTCCCACTCCAGGGCAACCAGGTGCAGCGAAACCTCTCCAGAATAGGCCCAGAGCCTCAGGAGAGGTCAATGACCCTGAAGGTAGGTTGACTCCACCACCTTTCCCCCCCCCCCCCGCAAGGGGACTGAGGCCCTGTTGTGCTGGGTGCTGTACAAGCAGAGTATCTGCCCCAAGAACTGTGCAGTCTACAGAGAGAAGACAGACCGGGGCAGGTGGGGAAGCCGGGGCTTAGAGGGAACATAGCTTTCCAAGGTCACCGCTCAGCAAGATTCCCTCTGCGCCGCTTAACTGTACAAAGACAGTCCCTGCCCCAAGGATCTTCCAGTCTAAACAGAGAAGATGGACCAGGAGCAGGCAGAGGTCTCAGAGGGGTCATGACTTTCCAAGGTCACAAATCAACCCACCGCACTGTGAGCAGCACAGCAGAAATGGGTTTTCAGGAGCAGACAGGGTAAGGTTCCAGACAGGTCCAGCCACGCCTGGCGTGCCGCATGGAAGAAGCCACAGAGGTGACTGAGCGATCAACGTTGACTCAGCCAGGGCTAGTCAGACAAGAAGAGCGGAAGTTCATGGGACAACATGAAGCTCCAACAGGGAGGATGAATCGGGAGTTATTTTATTCATACCTTCCTTATGAAAGTACAGCAAAAAACAATGCAGCAGTGAATTTCAGAGCCTGGGTCAATGGACTTAGGCGCACAGAGCTCAGAATAGCAGTGGGGACATTCGGGTTTGGGCTGGTAAGGGCAGAGTGTCTCGCTGCTCGGACCCAAACAGCTACCCTGTGACTTTTAGCCCTGCCAGGTGAGTCTCGCCCGCCCAAGCCAGTTGTCTCATGCTCTCAGACTCACTGCCATGGTTTTCTTTTTCTTTTTTGCTGCTTTGAATCGTAGAAGATGAGGGTTGGAAGGGACCTGAGGAGGTCATGTAGTCCCATCCCCAGCTCAAAGCAGGACCAACCCCAACTTGAAAATGAGGGTGGTGTGTCGATCTACCTTCAGGGTCATTGACCTCTCCTGAGGCTCTGGGCCTATTCTGGAGAGGTTTCGCTGCACCTGGTTGCCCTGGAATGGGCGATGCTGAAATGCTGTCTAGTTGGTCCTCCCTCACTCAGCCATCTCATGGAATGGAAATGTGCTTTGTCTGGTTTTCTTCTGCTCTTGTTCTACCTGGGTTCATATCCCTTTAGTATTATTATTCTTTTTCTCTGTAGGCTATGGGAGGAGTGAGTTTCTGGAAAGACTTCTGAGAGGGGCAAAGGGGGAACATCACATCAATGACAAAAATCTCGGCATTAGCGGTTGTTTCTCCCGGGATTTCCAAGCCCTTTAGCAGGTCAAAAGGACTCAGCACCTAGTATTTGAATGGTATTTCTGTCCTTGGAGGACACATATTAGGGAAGGGCAAATTCCACTGAGAATTACAATGGCATGGCACCATTGATTCAACTGGTGGTGCACAGCATTGTAAAGGAGAGCAGAATTTGGGTCGTAACATAGGCCACATGCTTTGAAGTTTACAAGTGTTGTTATCATTATGATGGAAATTCTGGGAGAAGACCAAATCCTATGTTGTTTCCAACCCTTAAATGGCATCATGTGCCAAAAAAGAAAAGAAAAAAGTCCTGAAAAAACACTAATTCAGAGCTATGTAGGTGTATTTGGATTTCTGAAAAACCCCAGCTGAGCGGTTGATCCATCTACCTCTCCTCGTGACTACAGAACACTTAGCAGACTCCAGCCAGCTTCACGGGCCTGATGTCTGCCAAAACGTTACTCTGAGCTCTGAGAGGTGGCTGAGCTGTAGTTCAACGAGTTCTGGCAACCAGGTTTTTTCAGATCAAAACCAAGAGTCCTGAGATTGTCACTGGAGAAGGACTGGGAAGGAACAAGTCTCAGGTGGGCAGATGAGAGGAATCCTCCTACGACAATCCTCCTACGACAGAAAACTCAGGAAAGTGGAGGCACCCGATAGGGGCAGGAGAGAGTAAGTTGGGGCTCACACCAAACTAGGGGATGGGTTGATGCCACAGAGCACGTCACTGGCCAGGCGTAGCAGATGTGCACTTTTCACTGTGGAGGAGCAGTATGGTTGCAGGACATATGGCAGTGAAGAGGGTGGCAGGATCGTGGTGGGCTAGGGAGCACATGTTGTTGAAGGATATGTCCGTTCCTCCCTCCCTCTAACTCACCTTTATTTATCTCCCCTGCTATCCTTTAGTTTTTTTCCCTTCCCACACAGCCCACTAGTCATATCTAGATCAGTAACCACTGGGATTAGTGGCTCCTGACCGCTCTCATGCCCCAGGGCTAGTCACATTTTGAACCTAGTCCAATTCATGTGACAGTGGCCGGGGAAGGCAGCACTGTTTCTTCCCAGCATTCCCGTGTGTCACACATTTATTGCATGGCGTCAGAAGAAGAGATGGCCGGAGGATAGCTCTGTTTCACAACAGCGTCTGAGTTTCTAATGTATCTCCATTCCACACTGGGAGGAGGGGTGGAAATTAAGAGATGTTCTCTAACTGGAATTGTGTTGAAATAGCACCAATTTTCAGACCAGAAAGGTCAGGTTTTCAATTCATATGACCACTCTGGAATCTCAGAAACCTTCCCTTTGAAAACTTGGTCAAACTCAATATGTTTCTGCAAAATGCTTTGACCAAAGAGCGTTGGGCAGCAAAAAATACATTCCACTGAAAATGTTCGGACTTGCTCTAGTCAAAAGTAAACTCGATCCTTCAGAAAAAAGAAACCTTCCTCGTGCAAATCCAACAGAACTCACAAAGCGGCGAGATTTGGGGTTCTCAGTGATAGCACAGTAAAGTAGGAGCTGGCTCCTGCAGCAGAGATCACTTCATTTAAGCAATTTTCTTGGTCTAGCTTTTTCCTCAGACTGTAGTCCATGGGCCACAAGTGGTTCATGAAATATTGGCTGATAAGCCACAGATTGCCAGCTGGGTGCATATCACAAGACCCTCTTCCTTGTTTCCAACTACTAAATCACATTAAATACAATGAAAAATCCTAAGAGTATTACTTTTCCATGAAAATCATTGCAGTAGTTGCCACTAGGATGTTGTATGATTGTAAATGGGAGAGGAGGTGGCCCATGAGATGAGGTATCTGTTAAATAGTAGCTACGACAAAATGTGAGGACTCAGCCTACAATGCTTGATGATCCTCTCAGTAGACATTAGAGCTGGTTGAAACATTCCTGACTGAACCATTTTCCATCAGAACATGCAGTTTCATCTACATCAAAATGTTTTGGGAGAACGTGTCAATTTCATGAAAACGTTGAACAGAAAAGAGGGCTAAATGAATTGCTTCACTTTCACACTAATTGTTTCAACTTTCATTAATGTCACATTTCAGATCGATAAAGAAAAAAATGTTTTGTTGTGACTTTATCAATTTGGTTCATTTCATTTCGACTTGTATATTGCAAAATTAACTTTAGAGAGACAAAATGGGTGAGGTAGTATCTTTTAATGGACCATTATCTGCTGGTAAGAGAGACAAGGTTTTGAGTTTACACAGAGCTCTTCTCACCTGAAGAAGATCTCTGTGTAAGCTCAAACATTTGCCACTCTCACCAACAGAAGAAGTTGGTCCAATTTAAGATATTATCTTACACACCTTGTCTCTCTAATATCCTGGGACCCAGCACAGATATAACAACACTGTGTAGAACAATAATTGTAATATTATATATTTAAATAATATATAGTATATTTCAAATGTTATATATGATATTCTGAATTGATCAGAATGAAACATTTTACCTTATCAAAGTGAAACGTTTCAACATTTTCAAAACAAAACATTTCACTACCCCTGAAGTTAATTTTTTTGCTCCACATGGTTGAAGCAAGAGAGACATGTTGATAGCAGAGGATACGAAAGGATATGATAGAAATCATGCATAAATCCATATCAGTGCATTGTTTCAATCCTTAATGATTGGGTTAGTCTCTGAGGCTATGTCTACACTGGCAAGTTAGTTCGAATTAAGGAGGCTTAATTAGAACTAACTAAAGCCATGGGTACACTAGGCTTTAGTTAGTTCGAATTAAGGGCTCCCTTAATTCGAGCTAATAAGTTCGAATAGGGTATTCGAACTAAGGGGTTAATTCGAACTAACTAGTTTGAGTTAACCAATGTGGCCATGTTAATTCAAACTAATTTCTTAGTTCGAATTAACCGGCCATTGGAATGAATGGGGATCGCTAATTCGAACTAAGCAAGTGCTTGCTTAGTTCGAACTAACGTTCCAGTGTGGCCATGCGAGTTCAAATTAAGCTAATTCAAACTAACTAAAATTAGTTCGAATTAGTTAGTGCGAGCTAACTAATTCAAACTAATTTTAGCAAGTGTAGACATAGCCTGAGAGCATCTCCATAGTATCGGAAGCTGAATTGTTAAGGATTTCAGAGAGGAAAAGGGAGAGAAACAAAACTAACAACCCTGCTCCCCTCTCCCCCCGACCGTTTTAATTTTTGAAAGATCAACATGTCTTGTTTTGTTTTATGTTTCATCATAAAAACAAAATGTGCCATGAAAAATTTCAAGGAACAAGAATTTTTTTACTGTTGTTCCACATTTTTTGTGGATAATTTACAGCTTTTTCCAACCAGCTCTACTAGCTACATTTTCATGTAGGCATCTCCGGGTACCTAGCATGAACATAAGGACATTCTTGAGTTGATGAACAAGAGAATTATTTAGACTCTAAGCTCTTTGGGACATAGATTGTCTCTTCATTGTAGGTTTGGGTCATTGCCTAGCACAACAGGGAGCAACTGTAAGACAATTAACAACAGAGTCTCTTTGAGCCCAGAATCCCATCTGTGTTTAGTACACCCAAGTCCTGTATCTTCTCTAGCAGAAGAGACAGAGCACATCCTTTTGTGTCTGAACTGGCCTCAGTGGAATGACACTGGAGATTACTTTGCATTGCCAAGAATTGATGGGGGATAACTGTTTCATCACATTATTTGACCATAATCTGCCTCTTAAATCGAGAGGGAGACAGAATAAATTCCAGTTCTCTTGAGATTGCTGGACACCATATCTGTGCCAGATAAACCCATCTTGGCGCCATCTTGGTGTTCAGCGTGGCGTATCCAAAGATAATAAGGAGCAGCAAGTGGGATGGGTTAAATGAAAGAGTCAAGGCCTCAAGCCTTCAAACCAAGCCAGTCATTAACTGACAGAAAATTACCTTCCCATCAATCATTACTGGGCCTGATTCAATACTGTATGAGTCCAGTTTTATGCTGCTGGGATTCCCTTGAAATCTTCAGATCCGCTCGGCATCAGGCCCATTAGCCACCCAGAGCCTCAATGGTGGAAAACACCTTTTAAAAACAGAGTCCATATAATTCTCCAGCTTTAACCTGATTTTTTTTTTTTTTTTTAAATTGAGATTCTACTATAACAACTCCACACACCATAGTCACATTGGTATAAACTTCTGGGCTGTTGCTGTGGAACAGTATAAATTTTAATAAGCGTGGGCCTTATTAAAATTATTAAAAAGGAGGAAGGATACAATAATAAAAAAAAATCCCACTGAAATCATCAGCATTACAGCTCTCTAAAAGGAGGCTGGCGTTGCAACTCCATGAGGTCACCGCGTCAAGCACTCCAGAGCTGTTAAATGAGCATTATTCCCCTTTTATGGGGTTGACCAATAACTCGTTTTAATCAATGGCTGTAAATATATTTGGCTTCTCTCGTTACGGTTGGGCCTATTGATATATGAAACTTTTTGCATTAGGATTACTGGCTCAGTAAATCCTAACCGACTTGCTTGACCCCCACCCCCACCTCCACCAGTTTTGACTGTAAGAATCTACAATCGACTGGCATGTTGTTTTTCTGCTGTCAAGTGTACTGAGTGCTGGTGTGCAGTGCCTGGAGTCCTCTGTTTATTGCCCAAACAGGGAAACGCAGGCCCTGGCAGTTCAAGGTTCCCTCATATCTCCCTATGAACATTCCTCAGCCCTGCCCCGGAGGAAGCACCTCTCAGGGCGAAAGGGAAGTTCACAGCCCAACCTCACGCTTCACTGCATCCTTGACTTCTCTACTGCGATTTCTACCATGCCTGACAATTAGTGGGACATGTGATTGGGACGTTTGCAATGTGGAAGCTGGACCCGGATCAAAACCTCATTTCACATAGGCTATAAACACTCAGCCCATGGGAGCGACTTTCCCTTGTTGCCATCCTGTGCCCGATGGGAAGCAGTGGACTCAGGAAGAAAGGCATTATCAGTAGCTTTTCCCATCCCATCCAATGTCATAAATAACATCTCCCCTAGAATACTGGTAGTGTCCTAGACACTTGGAAAGGCAATCCGTCAGCCACCGTAAAAGAGCAGAGGGCTTTATCTATATTGCTCTCATTTAAAAAGCAAATGATGGCTGATCTGCTCAACCCCCCACTCAAAGCTCTGGAAACATACCAGTTAGCATATCTAACAGCCCCCGGGTGTGAAGTGCCATGTTGTTGCTACACAGATAAATATCGCATACCAGCACAAGACCTCAGTCACCCTAGTATCTTTCCCTGAAGACATGACTTGAACAAGGCTCTGGGAACACTCTGGAACATGCGATAAAATGAGATCTCCCTAGACATGGAAGTACAAGGATTATTCTAATACCAAGGTCGTTTGGACCACTCATTATATCTGGCCCGTAAAACTGCCATTGGGCTTCCCAACTCTTTCCTGATTTACAACCCTTAGTTTGTCTTCTATGTATTGTGACTGAATGTGGTGCTCAGGGTCATGAATGGATAGCCTCTATCAATATTCCAAGTTTAGGCTAACCCTCAATGTAGAAGATCCAGCCCAGCCCACGTGAACACACATCAAAGAGGGGAAACCTGAACCCCTGGTATCAACCAGATGCCCCATGAGAGCTAATGCAACTTCCCTCCAGCTATTTATATGCCCCCACCCCCATCTGCCTACTACCTGAACCCCTCACTCCCTCTGAAGGATTTAGCTTCTCTTGAAGGCAGGGAAGCATGATCATTCCTTGTTTATAGATTAGAGAAAATATGTGCTGAACATGAAGACATTTGTGGATGAGATCAGAGGTGAGCCCAGTTCCCCAAGTTCTCTGACCACCCAGCTTAACCACAAGACCTTCCTTCCTCCTCCAGCCTGGACTTTACTACAACACCCAGAAAAGCTGCTACAGTGACGTCTCTGAATCCACACTCTACTCGCAGCTGGAGAGTAGGTGAACTGACCTGTCTTTTCCCGAGTCTCAAACCAAGCTACAGCAGAAGGCTCTACAAAATTAAAACCATGCCTAGCCAACTTTCCACTGTTATTGTTCACATCTTCACTGGCCGCTGCCCTTCTTTGTTCCCACCTTGACCCAACCTGCAGACAGGGCCTGATTAAAGCTCTTGTTGCCACACTTCCCAGTCAGATGGAGGAAGGGGAAAATGAGACATCTGACAAGACTTGAAGCCCCAAGAACTTTGGATCGTTTGGCTAAATCTCGGATAAACATCCCAGCTGGGGGTGCTTTTCCAAACCACAGCCCAAACCTTCAGCGGCTCCCCCCTCACAATTCCATTTCTTTCTCTCCCGGGTTCCAGCCACCAGCCTGCACCTCTTAACTCGTGAAAGCAGGCGATCGCACGTGTGAGTCTGAGCCATTTGCACGAGGAAGGATCACAGAACAGAGCTGTTTAGATGCAACATTGTGTGAATATTCCCACCTGGTGGAGAAGGGGCCAGATGCTCTGCTGCCGCAAACCGGCACAAGGCCATTGAAGTCAGTGGGTCCAGATCCTTGGGTGATGTAAATCTGCACAGACCCACTGAAGTCAACGTGTCCAAATCGTCAGCTGGAGTAAACCGACAAGGCTTCACTAAAATCAATTGTGCTATGCCAATAAAGAGCTACCGAGGACCTGGCTCTAGATATATATATGCTGTACAATACTGAAGAAAAAAACAACGAGAGTCCTGTGGCACCTTATAGACTAACAGATTTTCTTCGGCATAAGCTTTCGTGGGTTGTAACCCACTTCGTCAGATGCAAGGTGCCACAGGACTCTCGTTTTTTGCTGTACACAGACTAACACGGCTACCCCTCTGAAAATACTGAGGAAGCACCTACAATTCCCTATTGACATCAGTCAGAGCTCAGGGTGCTCAGGACCCTACAGGATTGGCCTCTGCACCTGCGGAGAAAATATCTGTAAATATTATTGTGGTTTTGATGGCTTTCCTTCCTTCTTTATAATATTGAAACCAGCTGTGTTGATTTAGAGGGGGGGAACCAATATAGTTCTCTAGCACTTAGTCCCTAACTGGACTGTGTCCTTTGGGTATTGAAAGATTGGCCCAGAAGTTCTTTAATGAATAACACTTTATTTATTTTTTTTCGTATGAAATATTCAGCATTAGAAGTAGTTAGACAAGTAGCATGAGCGTTAATTGGGCAAGCAAATAAATTGGGCTATGAATGCATACGTTACAACACCCTTTCCATCAGAAGGTACATGTGGGAGGCTTGAAGGGCTAAGGGAACTAACATGAGGGATGGAAATAAATGACAGGCAGGAGCATAGAAAAAGAAGGGAAAGCCACAGAGAAAGAAGAGACCGCAAAGTGGATTACTGAAATGAGATCTCCCCTGCAGTGGATATTGTAGTAAGCTGGGAGCAGACCAGCCACCCTTTGCTTCGCCTCATTTCCCCTCTAGCCTCTTGTCTGTTTAGATTGAAAGCTCTTCAGGGCACGGATTGTCGCTCATTCTGTGTTTGTACAGCACCTAGCACAATGGGGCCCTGATCTCAGGGGGCTGGGGCAGCAGGACAACTAGAATAGTAATGTTGTTTGCAATGAACAAAAAATGAGCAGAAAATATAGCTATGGTGTGTTGTGTCCATAGTGACAGAGTAAACCGGCACCTATTTCTTTTTTTATTTACACTGCCTTAACTCCATTGAACTGAACAGCTTTCCACCTGACTTACAGGAGGCAGAGGTCAATCTTGCTTAGAGAGAGAGAGTAAATATCTATAAGTATTTATAAGTGTATATAGTATAGTATCCAGTAAGGTTAGTGTGTGTGTGTGTGTGTGCGTGCGCGCACGCTAGCTTTATTAAGTGACAAATTTGCAAACAAATTTCTGCATTTCTTAACCGCCCATATTGTAGAGCCCGGCTCATTATTAGACATCTCACAGTATCATCACCACCACGGTTCCTTACATGTTTGCTAGTGACTTTCATCCCAAGTGATCCCAGAATGCATTGCTTTGATTTTGCTGCTGTACGGTAGCCAGAAAATAAGGTGATGCACATAAATTATAAACTCTTACAGTGCTGCACTCCTCCTGTAGGATGACCAGTGTCTTCACCTCCTACTAAAGTCAGGGAAAATTGACAGTGCTCAGCACCCTGCAGGATCTGGCCTGCATAAATTACACACTTGTAAAAGTTTCATATCCACCATTGAAGTGCAACCGCCTCTGGTAGTGAGTTCTGGCAGCTGTTTAACAGCCCACGACCGTGCTAAACATACAGGACAAACAATGAAGAATAAAGCCCTATCCTAGTGACAGTGACGGGGAACGAAAGGTCTGATCCAACTCCCATTACAGTCAACAGAAGTCTCTATCGGTTTCAATGGGCATTGGATCACTCCCTAATTGTAGGAGCGGATTAAGGGGCTTTGGGGCCGTGGCCCACCGGTGAGCCCCCGGGCCTACTGATCTGCGCCTGAGGGCGACAGGACCGACTGGCATACGGTGCAGCTTCCAGGGCAGCCCTCAAGGGCCACAGACCCTGGAAAGCCATGCTGGAGGCCGTACAGCACACCAACTGGATCCATCCCCGAAGCAGAGTGACCACGCACCAGCCCGCCCTGCCCCCAGGGGCAGATCAGCCAGCCCAGAGGTGGGGCAGGAGTGTGGAGCCCAGCCTCTGTCCCTGGGTGCTCCCCCAGCACCGACAGGGCAGAGGGGGCCCCTGGGAACGGGCTCCATAGACCCATGCAGCAATCTGCCCCTGCCCCAATGGGGGCACTTGGATTAATAGGATAGACTGAAGCAGTTTTGATGCAGTGAGTGACACCCTGAGTTTTTAAAAAGAGTCCAGAAGCCATCCACATACATGATAATCCCCATCGCACCCCTGGAAGCATATTCAAGAGTGAAGGGGATGCATTAAAAAAATTGTGTGGCCTTGCTGGTGGGGATGGTAATTAGCAGTCTGCTGGTACTCATCACCCATTATCAGCCTCTCCATTGCTACAACCTCCAACTCCGCCTAGCTACTGTCTGGCATAAGATCTGATCACCTGACAAGGAAGTATGGAAGACACAGGTTTGAGTCCTGAAAGGCAGTATCCAGGGCAGCTGTTCTCCAGCTGAAAACAAAGGGGCATAGTGTGGACTGGTGCGTAGAGCACTGGACTAGAACTCAGCCAACCACAGGGCCTGGTCTTGGCTTGGTTACTGGCCTCCTTGGTGAAGGCCTATCTCTGTTTCACCAGTTCTACGCTGGAGGCGAACGCTACTGACATCCTTTGTAAAATGCTTTGAGATCTGATGAAAAGCACTGTATAAGAAACATGGATGACAATCTTTCTTAGTTTGTCCTGTGGGATCAAAAATTAAGTGACACCAAGATCTAGTTGACTGGGAGTCAAGAACTCACTGTCTTATCTCTGCTGACCAATTGTGTGATCTAAGGCAAGCCTTCTGTTCTCGGCTTACCCAGTGGTATGATACCTTCCTCTGAGGACACAGAAGAGCTGTGAAAATCAGAACATCTGCCAGTCCCTAAATGTCCTTTTCGAAACAATACCCCCACACCATCCTGTTTTCTGTCCTCCTGCCCCACCAGCACTTTGGTGTTAAGTGTCCCCTGCCTAGGAAAAGGCCTGTACTGAGCAGCTCATTCAGAAAGCCTTTAATCGCCAGCTGTCTGTTGGAGGAGCTCTGGATGCATGGCTTTGTTCTTCCATTGAACAACAAAACCTGCCCTAAATTGGGCCTAGAAGTGAGAAACAAGGCTGTGTGTTCTCCATATTAGTTGTTTAGCATTTCCAGCATAGCTTCAACCACATGCAGTGGCCACCGTTGGGGCTGGAAGGTGCCAAATACATCATGGGACATGGAAAGACCCTTTGGAACCTGTAGATAAGTAGGTGGGCGTTCCTTCCCTGCATTTAATTTCCTCCCATTCTGTAAATTCCCCATCTTCAAAGTGTCTGATGAAGTGGGATTTTCTCCCACGAAAGCTCATGCGATAAATGCATTTGTTAGTCTTTAAAAGTGCTTCAGGACTCCTTGTTTAATTGGCTTCCACTTAAGAGTTCCGATAAAGGCAGATTGAGGGGATTGAACACCAAACGGCAAGGTTGTAAGATCAGTTCACGATGACTAGTGATGAAGGATGATGCAAGGATTGTCTGGGGATCTTTTATTTTTGGTACCCTTCGCTTGTACAGCAATTTCCTTCTAAAGAAGAGTAGATGGTTCAGACCGTCATGGCCTATTGAGGGCTTTGCTTCTAGATGTCTGGTTCAAATCCTGCCTTGCTCAATAATGATCAAAAGTAGTTACCTCTGGCAATTCCTTGATAGCCAAAACAAACACAAACCAGTGCTTCAGTCCAGGTGCCAGGCCCAGTGCAAGCAAGCATTGAAGGACACACATACACATGAACACTTGCCCGCATCCCAGAACCAGCCCCCATGTTAGCAGTCTGGGCAAAAAAGACAAGGATCGGCTTGGCATACAGATGATACTACCATCCCACCAAACTGAGATGGACCTCCCACAACAGAGCTGAGAGGAGGCCAAAGGGCAAGGCAGCATCCGAGGGGAGACTTGCCCACCTGTTATCTCCTCAGTAGTTGTTCTGTGAGTCAACAGAGGCCGCTCATAAGAGCGTTTGCAGGTGGAAATTCAGGCTTCGTGCGTGCTATAGTGGTTGCTTATAGATTAGAAGGAAACAGATGTTCGATACTCTATTGTCCTACCCAATTACACGCCTAAATATTTTGTGTCTTTTTGTAACACATGGGGAGCCACAAGTAGATCGTTGAGGGCTTTTAACCACAAGTAGGCCCAAGGGGTGTTAGCATGAATCATTGTGCTTCGTCACACAGGCGTTGTCACAATGCAAGATATGCAACCATCTAACTCCAGGCCATAAACTGTTCCATATCTTGTATTTCACTCATTTGGCTTAGCCACCTTATAACCGTGGGCATTCTACTCGTAGGCTATATCACCATGGATTTCCCTGCTTCTACGGTCAACATTCTGAACAAATGTCTCCCTAGGCTTGGGAGATTTAGGGGACTGCCTCTCAGAACGTCATAGGCTGGTTTTTTGTGTGTGGTTTCTTTTGGTCACAATGTATGTTGAAGGTTTTCTGGAAACAATGGTATTTGTGGCCCAGATCCTCAAAGGAATTAGTTGTCTAATCCCATTGGTTTCAATGAGAATTAGGTACCTAAATTTCTTTGGGAATTTGGGCCTGGGTACCCAAGCTTTGGATCTCTGAGCAGCATGAGCAGACTTGTGCATACTGGTCACCTGCTATCTTACCCAGCAGAGAATGGAGCCATCTAAAATCTTTCTATTGGAAACTTGGCTGGGTTCAGATCAGTTGGTCAGTCGATTGGTTTGAAGAGATGGCTGTGTTCAGACAATGTAGTTTTTTGTTTTCTCTACCCATTGGCACTCGCTCCTTGGTGGGGAAGAATACAGCTGAGCAAAAGGTTGGCAATTTACTCAATTAATTAAGCCATTTCTGATTGCATGTTATCCATATGTTTTGATTGTTAGAAACATATTCATCATTCAAAGAGCATATTCAATCTAGTATATGTGGCTTGTGAACTATTTATAGTACACCATGGCTAGTGCTTTGAGTGTTTGCCATATCTATCTGTCTAGGTATCTCTGTGGCTTCCATCTTTGTTGTAGAGTACCCCACTAGCAAGGAACTTGCCCTCACCCCATGGTCAGGTGATAGAGAAATAGCATCATTCTCCATTTCACAGATGGGAAACTGAGGCCCATACAGGCTGGCAGAAAGTGACTCTAGTAGTCTGTAGGCGTGTCTGAAACTGAATCCAGATCTCTGAAGTTCCTCTCCAGTGCCTAACCCACAAAACCTTCCTTCATCATGTTGGCTAGTTGCCCTCATTGATTTTTCAACCAAGTCACATGATACCTTTTCCCTTCCCTGATTGGATTACTCGGAAGCCCACGAAACCATACTCAAGATTGCTAAAGACTTTTCCGAGATAGGGAGCAGTTCCAGCAAGACTCTTCATGCAAATGACTCTTTGCACAAACCTTTCTGACACTTTCCAAAAATAGTTTTGCAAGTGTTAATTTTACAGAAAGTAAAACAGGCTGTGAATACCATAAAAGTGGTTTCTGTTTTATTCAAAGGAACAGACATGCAACCTTTCTTTTCAATATTTGCCCAGCACTATCTTGGTTATTTTATTTGTGTCATGGGAGCACCAGAGGCCCCAATCACAGATCAGGGCCCTACTATGCTAGGTTCTGTAAAACAGACAAATTCGGTCCCAGATAGCTGACAATTCTTTCTGAAACACTAGTGGAAGCACACAGCTCATGCCCAGATCAAACATTAATTGAAAATTCTATTCAAAAGAGTCCCCGAGGACACATAAACCAGATTGGACAACTCATAGATTGTTAAGTCCAGAAGGGGGGTCATTCCAATCATCTGGTCTGACCTGCATGATATAAATCCTCGGATTTCTCCCAGCAACTCCTGCATCCCTCCTAACTTTTGGTTAAGCTGCAGCAACTCTTTCAGAAGAGCAGCCAATAAAAATAGGGTGCTACTAAATGCCTCTGAACACTTTGTCCAAACTTCTCTGGTGGTTGGAAAAAGTTCACGTATTACTTTCCCCTGACTTTTCATTTCCCCGTGCCACTGCATTCCGCTGGGGGGAAGAGGGGAAGCCAAATTGCGGGGGGATTTCATGAGAGAGCTTGTACTCAGGGGATTTCCAGCCTCCTTTTGCAGACACAAAAGCATCTGCCGCTGTATAGCAAAAGTAGGGACAAGCACCCAGTCTTTTGGAGCCTGCTCTAAACCTTCTGGTGTTCCCTCAGCACCTGCCCTCTTCCAGGCTGGGGCTAGGGAATGATGTAAAAGACCAAAAGAAGAAATGGGGGAAATCTGCAGCTGGTTCAAAGAAGTGCAGCTATGTACACCCAGGGAGTGTCCCAACTGTAGCAGCTCCACTGTGCACGGGGGTCAGGACTGGAGATCCTGTGCCGGAGGCCTCCATCATCTGCAAAGACCAGTCCGTCCCCCCACAGAGAAGCAGAGGTTTGGAGCTGGGGCAGAGAGAAAGAAGGGGCAGGGCTGGCTCTCCAGAATGGGGGGACAGGAGTGGCTTCAACCCTCAGTAGGGGGAACAGAACCACCTCTGTTGCCTGTGCTCCGCTTGGAACAGAGTCAGCCTTTCACCCCATGCCCCCCTGAACAGCGCAGGTCTTGGTGCAGGGATTGCAACCGCTAAGCCTAAAAATACGCAAAGAACCTTGAATCATCTTCCTAGCATCTAGAGGTCTCTTCTCCTTTCTCTGCATTGCAACCTGGGTGGGTCTGATCAGGGGAAAATAAAAGGCACACACTCCAGCTTGGGTCCAAAGCCTGAGCAATCAAACTGCTTTTGAACCTTAAAATTGTGCTTCAGCTGGAGCCGGCTAACTTTGTGTGTGTGCAGAAGAGTCTCTGAGCTGGGCAGTGTCACAAAATCCAGGTTGTGACCCGTGACCTTTGGATGAGAAATTGTTACCATTTAGGATGTGTTAGGAGGGCCTTCCTTTTCATCAAATGCGTGTTGCTTCTTGCTGCGGGAGGCAATCACATCGGTATATCATTAACTCGCAGAAAAGGAGGCTGTAAAAAGGGTTGATGGGGGACCTTAGCCTGCACCCTGCTGGGGTCTGCTCCGACTACAATATCCCAGCGACCATGAGATTAAGCTAAAGAGAAAAGTGAAAATGCTTTTCACGATTCACACGCCCTTTAGATTGTTTTATTAAACCATTTGAATAGGGATTTCCCTTTCGGCCGACAACGAGGCCCGGCCAATGCATAGTTCTAGGTTGCTATGACTTAGTTGCTCCTAGCTAATCACTAGTGAGGGCGAATTTCATATAAAATATCTTGGGCCATTGTCAGTCTAATGCAGCGTGACAATGCCAGAACAAAAGGGGATTCATTCGCCCCAGCAGGTAATAAGGACGATTTGCCATACCAACCAGGCAGTGTCGAGGGGGGCTGTCAAAAGCGATCAGGCCAGTTGGATGGAGCCTCACATTCCATTCTCAGGTGGGCTAGGGTGACCCTTTCGTTGAAAGAGGTTGCTCCTGAACATAGAATACAATTTTCTTCCCCACATTGCCCATTGACCAGCAGAACTGGTTTTTACGGTGTTTTCAAGGGCCAAAGGGACCTTTACCATCATAGTCTGACCTCCTCATCCCACAAGCCAGATGGTTTCATCCAGTGATTCCTCCAGTCCTTTTTTGCCTCCTTAATTAAAGGCTCTTCTCTTGTCAAGAGCACACACTGGCTTTCCTACTGAATCGAAAAGAAGAAGCACCTTCCCATCTTGGTGTCTGAGTGTGGCTGTCAGTCACCATGTGTATGCTGAGAACAGACCCAGTGGGAAGAGGTAGGCGATTTACACTGAGGCCACTTTTCCACCCCCCTGGCAGGGTAAAGTGGTGCAAAATGGCATTTGTGTAAATGAGAGTCAGGCCTGTGCGTGCTGTCAAAGCTTGCCACAGGAGCAGAGGTTGCGATGTCTGTACATAGGAAATGGATCGGTAGGAATGGTTTCCTGTTAAGAAAGGGAAATCTGGGTGAGTAAGAAACAGCTCAACTTTCAGAGGTAAATGAAGAGCATTAAAGTTCCAAAGGGGGAGCCGTGTTAGTCTATTGCAGAAAAACAAACAGAGTCCTGTGCCACTTTTAAAGACGAACAGATTTATTAAGTGATCTGAAAACATAACTGTGCCATGGCCTCAGCTGAGGTCAGTTGATGTCTCCCAAGCTTTTCAGATAGAGGGTTTTTTTTTTTTAGATCTGTACTGATATCCCTAGAGGCTCCAGTTTTCCATTTATCCACAGAGCAGGCAAGCACATGCTCATCTCCACCCTGACCTCTAGGCATGAGAAAATAGTTCAGTCTTTGTCAGCCATTGGTCTGCCATCAACTGGACTCATTGATGCTAAGGGTAGAGGGGTGCAGAGCCCCTGATGGAACCCAAGAGCTCAGACCATTATCCCAGACCCCTCCCGTTGCCTGACCATGATTAAATGGAAAGACGTGTCTCAGATCTAGGACACATTTTTCCTGGGGGAAAGGAGGATGGAGAAGAAAAGGTAAAAGGATTTACGATTACACAGAAACAGATAGTTTGGCAATCAGAGCTATGAAATATTGGCAGGGTCCCAAGCTCAGATGGAGAACATCCCAGAAAGCTGAAACAGACAGGGAAGCCTTTGGCATACATCTACTGGTACCTCCAAAAGGACACCAGAGGGCATGCCCAGGGGCTGCAGGGTAGTAAGAAGTTGTTCCCACCCTAACGACGGAAGATCCAGAAGGCGTCAAAGCTTCAGTGAGCCTGACTTTGTTGATGGAGAAAATACGCGAAACGTTGGAAACCAAATATTGGCTTTTAGCAGCCGCTGAAGTGAGCGTCTGTTTCATCACGTCCCATTTAATTGTAGCAACAAAGGAACCCACCTCCAGGTAACCAACCTAAAGTATTTTACTCATGCTGGCTGGGTCAGGTTCATTCGTGGTGTAACTCCACTCCGTTCATTTCTCCCCCTGTTAATCTAGCCATCCCAGTCTGTCTGACGAGGAATATATTAGGGCAATTCTAAGCCACTCATAGCCATCACAGCTCTGTCTGCCGTAACAGCAGAGAGGACTTCAACCGTCCTTTTTCAACCTAGACCTAGAGATAGCAGGAGAGGGTGTGAGCAGTCCAGACATTGACTCTAGACCCAACATTAGAGTCCTTATCTCTCTTCCTTCCCACCACTGCCTTTCACATGTGCAGTCCTTCCTCTGCCCTGTATCCCCGCCCAATTAGGGAAGAGGCATTGAAGTCAAAGGAAGTCCAAGAGCTATAGTGAAGTCTGTGGGTTCATGATTGCGGCTGATTAGACTGCAGGTCTGAAATCAAGGGGACCTGATTCCTTTGTATTTACAAAACAAGTTTTTGATTGCTCTCCAAAGCTGTGGCAAGGGTTGCTGGCGGAAGAACTCTTGAGGTAGTTTAGATCCTGGGATATTTGCCTGTGATCCCATTAAGATTAAGACAAGTGGTAATGAATTCATTGGTCCCAATTCCTTACTCACTCAAACTGCTGTAAATCAGGAATGAAGCAGCTGATTTCAATAAGGCCTTGATGCAATCCCACATGACAGTCTCAGAAGCAGGGAAGATCTTAAAAACTGTTTGGACAAATACCTGTTAGGGATCGTCAGGGTTTCCTTGGTGCGTGGGATCTGGATTTGCTAATTTCTTGAGGTCATTTCCAGCTTTGCATTTCTATGATTCTATGAAATCAATCACGTTGCACTCGTGTAAAAATAATGTGAGTAGGAAATCAGGCCACATTCTCCTGCAGTTCTGTGTATATGGAGGATGTATATGAAGGCTCCGAACCCAGCAACTGCAATATCCTGCAGACTGTCATGTAATTACTTGGCCTCAGTTTCTCCATTGGTAAAACCACGCAAACCTTGCACATAATGACACATTTTAAAAATTCCCTACAGATCTATTAAAATAACATTTGCTTATAACAAGAGCCGGGAGGGAAACATTTTTCTCATCCTATGAAAAATGTCAAAATTTCAGTATTTTTTCCATCCATGAGAAGTCAAAACTTCCAAAAGTGTTGTAAACCGAAAATCCAGGAAATTATATATAGATATATAGATATATAGATATAAGGAATTGAAACATTTTGTTTTGAATTTTGACCTTTTTTCTCCCACTTTTTGGCTTAATTAGCTTAAATTCAAATTAAGTAGCTTAATACATGAATTAGCTTAAATTCAAAACCAAAAGTTTTTGGAATTGGAAAACTGAAATAGTTCATTTAGACAGCATCAAAATGGGATGTTTTGACCATTTAAAACTTTTTTTTTTAACCAAATGTTTTTGAAATTGAGAAATTCATTGAACGCCTCCATTTCCTATGTAAAGATGCACTTTTGATGAATTGGCATTTTTCTACCAAAAGAAAGCTGTGTCGGAAAATTCCCAACCAGTGCTTGCTATAACTATTGGTCTATGTTAGTCAACGCTGGCTGACAGCAAACGCTTCAGAGAAAGAAAAGAAGCCCATGGTTTCCTAGCTAGTCATGGCATGCTGTACTTGGGAAAGAAGGAGGGAATTTCCAATCTGAGCCCTCTAGTTACCATCTTCCATCCTGAAGCGTGAGGTTTGATTCCCCTTATCAGTTTGCCTAACTACAAACAGGGATGAACTGGCCATGTCACTGTGCTCTGTACATAGATCATGGAACCTATGGCTCTTCCTTAGGAGAGATTCTCACACGTGTCCCTCTCTGCCTGCTCTCTCGTGTAGATCCTTCCAACTCAAGGCACTCTCCTCTTCCTCCCTGGCAGACGGTTGGTGTTTTTGTTCAGCACAATTCAAAATCACAGGCTATTTACCAGGAACAATATTTACTATTTTCAGAATCCTTGAGCATTGTATGTCTCTCAGGACATGTCCATCTGCCTACGCATCTTGTCAATGCATAGGAAATCGTCTAGAGGTTCTCAACCTTTTTAGGCCATGACACACTTGGCGGTGGGATGTGACGCTACAGGACGCACCAGCCCACCTCCCCCAGGATGAATCCAGCCATCTCCTCTGTTCTCCGTGACACACTTACTGTAGTGTGGCAACACAGCAGTGTGTCCCGACATCGTGGTTGAGAACCACTGATCTAGTGTAAGCCCATCGAAAAACCTAGCTACTATGACTGGATAACTCTCTGTAGCAGAGTCAATTAATCTAACTATACCTTGCCTAAAGGAGTCCTGTGTTTCCTTGTATAAATTCTAAATTGCCTGCAGATTTGACACCGTTAATTTAGGTTTAAATAGGAAATATGGCTTCTTTTCTCATTAGAACAGGTAATTTTGCTTTCCTTTTCCTTCACCTCCTCCCTCTAATATGCTGTTCTCACTTTTTGAATATAAACAACTGCATTGATTTGCTGTAACAGTTTGCTCTGATCCTATGACTTACACTCCCCTGCATTTATTTTGTTCTCATTCACCTTTGGTTGTGTCTGACGAAGTGGGATTTTCTCCCACGAAAGCTCATGTGATAAATAAATGTGTTAGTCTTTAAAAGTGCCGCAGGACTCACTCCCTGTTTGTTTTGCTGAACTAGACTAACACGGCTCCCCCATCTGGAACTGGCCTTCAGTGTAACTCAATTACTGAGCTGTTAGCATTTGTATTCTACAATCCCTAGTTTTTCTGCCCCTTGAATGAAAATCTCACCTCCGTCTCAAACTTGCGTAAAGTTGGGGTGCAAGGGAAAGGGTGTTAACTTGTCAGCTGGAAATCAAGAGCCCCACTACAGATCATGCGGTTTCAGTCATTTGTTGGCAATCCTGTTTAAGGTTCTTGGGACTCAGGAGTCTATACCGATCTCTACGGCGGGATTTTCAGTAAATCACTTCACCTCCATGAGCCTCTGTTTCGTCCCTCCTCCTCCTTCCTTCTTTATCTTGTATGTTTTACTGCAAGCTTTTCCGGGGCAGGGACCGTCTCTCACTCTGTGTTCGTATAGTGCCTAGCACAATAAGATAGCAGTTTTGTAGGGCTTTCTAGATGCTTCAGATAAATAACAAGAATGTGAATACATTCAAGGGACCTTCCATTTGTAACATCATTGTTGGAGCCTATTGATTTGAACTGGTGGAGGGGCTGTTTTGATGGGAGGGAACTATGGGTTGTTTTTTTTGTTTGTTTTTTTTAAAAGAAGAAGAGGATTATCTTACAGACTGTGAAATAGTTTCCTAGTGGAAGGGTAGAAAGTCCTTGCACTTGGGGCCTTTCTAATTAAAGTCAGACGTATGTTACAGGGTAATCATAGATCTAGAAGTAAAGTTAAGTCAACTCTGTTAAGTCGACTTAACAAGGTCAACTTTAAATCAACTTCAAATTGACCTGGTTAAGTCGATTTAACAGAGCGGCTACACTTTAAGTCGACTTAAGTCGACCTTGTTAAGTCGACTTACCAGTAGACATAGCCGTCCACCCTGGCTTTAAGTTGACTTAATAAAGTCACCTTAGCGTTATTCCCTGTCCACACTGGCTTTAAGTCAACTTAAGAAGTCGATTTAAGGCTTAAGTCGACCGTCAAGGTGGTGTTATTAAGTAGACTTAAGCTGTTATTAAGTCGACTTAAGGAAGTGCTTAAGTCGACTTAATAAAAGCCAAATGTGGACGCAGCTTTGTGTAGGTTGATTTAAGCATCCTTAAGTCGACCTAAGTTGCCAGTGTAGATGCACCCAAAGAGATTGCAAATGTCATTATTTTAACTCCCCTACAAAGATGCAGGATTTGTTGTGTCTAAATATGTTGCGTGGGCAGTAAACAAGGGATGTAATAGAGATTTTTTTCCCTTCCAATCTCTACCTTTTAGAGTCAGAGGGTTGAAGGCTCCGGAATATCTAATCTGATTTTGTCTATATCACAGGCCATTAAACAACACAGCCATCCCATCTCAAGCCCAACCAGAATTAGACCAAAGTATTAAGAACCCTCAAGAAACTAAGCTATGGTATGCCACAGCACAAGACAGGAAGAATCAGTGCAATGTCCACCAATAATTCTGTTTCATTTTGCATCTGTCTATTCTTCAGTGACTCCCTCCCCTTCCCAAAATGTCCTAAGGACATACAATATTTGAGATCCATTAAGCAGCAGGGTCCAAGCGTCCAACCTCCAGCCATGATCTCTATCTCTATCGCTCAAGCTAAGGCCTAGATTCACAACGCACACTGAGGCACAGCCACAGGTGACTCCTGGGTGTCCTGCCATGTGGCTGAATTCACAGCCTTGAGTTAAGCACCACAGGCATTGTATGGGGAAAGTTCACCACATTTCATGTTAGTCTAATTCAGCAAAACAAACAAGGAGTTTGGGGCACTTTTAAAGATAACAAATTGCGATAAATAAATGTGTTAGTCTTTAAAAGTGCCACAGGACTCCTTACAACTGAGATGCTTGACTGGCTGTAGATCACAGTCCGATGCTTCGTTGATATGGCCTTGATTCAGCATTGCACTTCAGTAAAGCATTAATTCGATCATCCAGTGTGACCTCCTGTACATCGCAGGCCAGAGAGGTTGATCCAGTTATTTCTCTGTCCAGCCCGATCACTTGTTCCAAAGGGGGAGCCGTGTGAGTCGAGGTCAGCCAAACAAACGAGGAGTCCCATGGCACTTCTAAAGACTAACAAATGGATTTGTTGCATGAGCTGTCATAGGGTCTCTCCCATGAAAACTCAGGCAATAAATACATTTGCACTTCACCAAGAATTCTCAGATGGTTCGATCTGAAGACCCAGGTCCTCAAAGGGACCTAATGCCCATAGATCTGGTGCTTAGGCACCAGACTTATGGGCCAAAAGGGGTTTGTGCCTTGGGGGAGGGATGTGAACTTGACTTAACAGTCAGGCTACGTAATCTACGTAATCTTTGGAACCATTTACCAAGAGTTGCGGTAGATTCCTTGGAGTCCTTACATCAGGAGGGGGTGGGGTGGGGCACAACATTTTCTGTAGCCAACAATATTTTCTGTAGCTAACTGGCTAGTTCGCGCCTGTGTGTATGTAAGAGAGACACTTTTACCACTGCCCTCTACTGAGTGAAATCAATACTAGCTTTCTGTGTGCCATAGCCCTTCCACTGTGAAAGGTGAAGGGGTTTAAGGCAGGATAGTCTGCCTCCTATCCTCCATCCTGCAGTGACATTCAGAGCCTCCATGGCGTGCAGCACAGTGATCGCCTGGAATTCCTAGCATGCCCCTGATTTGTTACAATATACTTCTCTTATTAATTTACTCTCAGGAAGATCACAAACCTGACTCCAGAAGTATCCTATACTCACACCAGTTTCTCTCAAATTCCCCTTTTCAAGGATTACTCAGATCCCATTTTCAGCTCAAGTTACCCCTCATCTCCCCAAACTTTTCTTTTGAAAGAGGCTAGATAGATTAATATTATTCCTCCAATTTTACCATCTCACCAGTCAACACTGAGCTGTGAGGGTACTTTGCATCTCCATCCAAGGCTCTTAAGGCGCTCTATAAACATCAGCAAAGTTACCCTTACAAACCCTCTACAAGATAAATAAGGTTGGCCTCTGTTTTCCAGATAAGGAAGCTGAAGGACGGAGAGATTAGGTGACTTGCCCAACAGTGTCACATAGGAAGTTTGCTTAAGAGCTGGAAATAAAACCTCAAGTGTCTTGGCTCCCAGTCTTGCTTAATTCTCCCTGTTGATAGCATCACCTTCTCCCACTGTCCACATGTCTCTGGCTGGATTAGGAAGGTCCTTCTTGGGGTGCACGGCTGGGGAGCTCAGCAGGATAGAACTTCAGAATGCTGTGGGCAAGAATTTCAGAAGTGGCTAGTGATTTCAAAGCATTCTGTGGGGCTTTTAAAGATTCGCAAATGTATTTATCACATGAGCTTTCGTGGGCACAATCACACTGATTGAACCCCCAAAAGCTCACGCAATAAATAAATCTGTGAGTCTTTAACAGTGCTACAGGACTCCTTTGCTGAACTAGACTAACACTGCTACCCCTCTGGAACTAATGCCTACATCTTGGGAGCTGCGTTTCAGACATCTTAACGGGCATAGGTTTTCAGCAAGCACTGAGCGCCCCGCTTCTGAGATGCAGCCCCGTAAAGGTTGCCTAAAATTAGGCTCTTAAAATCAAAGTTGACAAAATCACCAACATCTCAGCCGCCATTGGGAGCAACGTGAGATTTGTAATGTGCTGAAGGCAGAGCCTCAATGAGCTGCTGCTGCAGGGATAAACAGTAGTTAAAAATGCTCTTAAGCCTACAGCCCCATTAACCTTTTCCTACCAGCTGACTTCCCAGAAACTGGCTTCAAGTTGTAACGAGCAAACTGCCTGTCTCCTGCTACCAGAACCACCCAGAGAGGAATGAGGCTCCCTGACAAATACATTGCACTCTCCTGTTATCTTTGCTAAGTCTCTTGCATTTTTATATGGCACCTTAATAACCCCTCATTTCCATTACAAGTGCATGCTTTCCTTCTGCTTATCTGTATCTCTATGCACTCCTTCTCCATTCCTGCAGCCATACCGCCTAGGGCTACTACCTGGTGAGCGCTCCAGAGCTCAGCAGGGTCACGTCTGTTTAGTAATCGGATGAAGGTCCTCAGATCTAATACGTTGCAGGAAGTGATTCACTACATGGGGCCCTTCCATCTGCGTCAATATTGAACCCAATGTCCCGGCCTAAAGGTCAGGGTGAGAAATGAGATGCAAATCTAGTGCACCAATTGCATGTGATCATTAAAATATTCACTGGCAGTTCCATCTTCAAAGCCTCTGACGAAGTGGGATTTTCTCCCACGAAAGCTCATGCGATAAATAAATCTGTTAGTCTATTGCAGAGAACAGAGTCCTGTGGCACTTTTAAAGACTAACACAGCCATCCCTTTGGAACTCAATAGCAGGATTCACTTTGCAGAGACTGGCCAGCAGTTCTATCCCTCTGGGTCTGTTTGAATTAACATCGTAACCCACCTTTCTCTGTATCTATATATTTACACCTAACATGCTTTTTCCCCCATTTCATGCGTCTGATGAAGTGAGATTATGCCCAGGAAAGTTCGTGAGAAAGAAACTTGTTAGTCTTTAAAAGTGCCACAAGACTCCTTGTTTGTTTAGAAGAAATAGACTAACACGGCTAACTCTCTGGAACCTGTCAATAGCAGGATTATTAACATCCTGCTCTGGGCCAGATTTCAGCTCCATTCCACCTAACTAAATTCCCCACATAGTTACAGTTGGTTACAGTGCTATTCGCTTCCTGTTGTGTGCTGTCTTCCACCTTAGAGAAGGCTGCATTTCGAGCAATCCCTCCATGTACAGTCTGTAGTGCTCTGGGATCTTTCAGTATGGGAAAAACAAACAAGGAGTCCTGTGGCACTTTTAAAGACTAACAGATTTATTTATCGCATGAGCTTCTGTGGGCACAATCATCAGACAAAGTGGGATTGTGCCCATGAAAGCTCATGCGATAAATAAATTCGTTAGTCTTTAAAAGTGCCACAGAACTCTTTGTTTGTTTTACTGAAATAGATGAACACGGCTACCTCTCTGGAACTTTTCTATATGATTAGTGCTGTGTAAAAGCCGAAGATACTGTTAATGGAAAGAATAAAAAATGCCTCCAGAGCTGAAGAGTGAATAAAAGTATCTTCTCCCTTACTTGTGGGCTCTCAGTGACTTACTAACCTTTTTAAGCATGCCAAAGTCATGTTCCAGGACATTGCTCATACCTTTGGCTTGTAATTTCCTGCATATTGTTTTACTTGTATTTTGTTGAATTTGGTAGCCTTCCCAAAGAGAAGCACCAATGCACAAGTGCTGGTTCAAACATTCAAGCTAGTCAGGATCTCTCTGTTAACACTCGGCATTGCTTTCTGTCCTGAGAACATGTCCTGTTTTTGACTTGGCTTGTTAAACACTCTCCATATTACTAAGTGCAAATAACTGATTGAGCCACCCGACATTAAAGCCGTAGGTTCCCCATTCTGAGTGCTAAGAGCCACATAAAAAAAAGAATTGAGGAAAGCTAGGGCCAGATCATCAACTGGTGTGAACATGTCATAGAACCATTGAAGTCAATGACTTTAAACCAATTTAAACCAGCTGAAAAATCTGTCTCTCTAGTGCTATATTTGTATGACATCAAGATCCTGGCCATCTAAACAGTTTGGATGACACCAAATTTGTTTGGCTAATTGGAAGTGCATGCACAAGAAGTCAGCTTGTCAGGGGGATTTGTAAAGAGTCTCCAGGGTACTGGATGGTCATGATTCTCTGAGTTTTCCCAACAATTGTAAGTAGAGCCAGTTGGCATAATTTCCATTAAAAGTTGTTTTGTTTTGTCAAAAAAAAAAAGTTGCTCCATTGGGTTTCAGGGAGACGTATCAATTTTGACAGGAAGGTTTCTGAGATGTGATGTGAGATCTTTGGTCACTTCCAAAGAGAGACCCAAACTGGAAAGCTGCAAAGATGGATGTTTTAACACTGTTCCATTTCACAAAGACATTTGAAATCTTTTATTTCCTTCCAGTGTGAAATGAAAGCAAAATTGGAAAGCTATCACATGATGGAATTGTTGCTCTCTAGACACCTCTAGTTATGGCTCCAAAGTGCATAAGGGAAGGTCTTCCCAGAGACTTAGCTACTGGACCTCATGATAGCAATCCCTTTCAGTTACCCAGCCACAAGCCAAAAATGTTGCTGCTGACATTCCAAGCTGAAGTGCAGGAGATGTTAACAATTCTTACAGGCAGAGACCTGGCACCGAACTGGACAAATAGATAAACCTTCAAGTGCACATAAGTATAAGCAGGAAGAACTGGAAGTATTAATACTTATGCTAAATTATGACTGAATTGGCAGCTCAGAAACATGGGGGGGATAAGTGTCATGACTTGAATATTGATTCAGCGGGGGTACAGCTTGTTTAGGAAAGACAGGCAAGATAAAAAGGAAGGAGGTGTTGTGTTATACATCAAGAATATAGACACTTGTTCTGAGGGCCAGAAGGAGGTGAGATGAAGACCAACTGAAAGTCTCTGGGTAAAGATAAAAGGGATTAAAAAATAGGAGTGATGTTATGATAAGGATCTACTCTAGACCACTAATCAGGAAGAGGAGGTGGGTGAGGTATTTCTTGAACCCGTACCAGAAACATCCAAAATACAAGACCTGGTAGCCAATTTTAGTAATGGATGACTTTAGATACCCAGTCACCTGTTGGAAAAGTAATACAATGAAAGACAAAATTTCCAGTATGTTCTTAGAATGTCTTAGGGTCAAATCTTTGTTTCAGAAGTAAGAGGAAGAGAGTCATTTTAGACTTGATTTTGATCAATAGAGAGGAACCAGTAATAAATCTGAAGGTTATTTGGGTAATAGTGACATTAAATGATAGATGTCATGATTCTAAGGAAAGGAAGGAGTGAGCGCGGCAGAATAAGGACAATGGATTTTTAAAAAGCAGACTAACAATGAGGAGAACTGGTCGGTAAGGTCCCAAGGGGAGAAAAGTAACAGGAAATTCCTCAGGGAAAAAGGAAATTCGGGAAAGTTAGCTTCACAAGGAGACTATTTTAAAGGTATATCTATAAACTATTCTGATGCAATGGGAGGAATAATAAGAGACCAATATGGATCCCGAAGGAGCTATTTAATGACCTCAAAATCAAAAAGGAACCCGACAAAGGGTGGAATCATGAAGAAATTAGTAAGGATGAATACAAAAGAAAGGGACAACCATGTAGTGACAAAATCAAAAGATGAAGACCAAAATGAGTTACGCCTAGAAAGGACATCAAAGGCAATAAGAATAGATTCTTCAAATGCATTAGGAGCAAAAGAAAGATTAAGAAAATGTAGGTCCTCTACTTAGCAGTGAGGGACAGCTAATAATGGATGACATCAAAAAGTCTAATGTGCTACCGGCCAGTTTTGCTATAGTTAATTGTACTCCTTCACCAAAATCAGCATCAATAGCAAAGGGGGAGGAACGCAAACCTGGGGAAGGGAAAACACTGCATGTAGCTTTAAAAGGAGGAACAAACAGAATCCAGAGAATTAGATCAGCTGGCTTAATTTTGATACTTGGAAAGACACTGGAACAAATGATTGAACAATCAGTTTATAAGTGTCAGCCAGCGGGGATTTGTCAAGAACAAAACATGTCAAACCAACCTAATTCGCTTCTTCAACTAGGTCATTGGCCTAGTGAATGGAAGGAAGTTGTAGGTGTGATATAGCTTGCTTTTAATAAGGCTTTTGACACAGCCCCACATGTCATTCTGAGAAACAAACTAGGGAAACGTAGTCTAATGAAATTGCAGTAAGGTGAGTGCTCAGCGACTGTACTCTAAGATTAGTTACCAAAAGTTCCCTGTCAAACTGGAGGACGTATCTAGTGGCATCTCACAGGAGTCAGTCTTGGGTCTTGCACTATTGCAGGGGTAGGCAATCCCTGCACGCGGGCCAACAGTGGCACACAAGCCCATTTGGAGCGGCACTCGGCATCCACTGTGGCGCCACAGAAATTGCCACTCCTGCCACCAAAAGACACTCTAAGTGGCTTCTTTCAGGGACGGCTGCAGTGCGTAGGTCCCGGCCATGTCCATTCCCCAGGATATCATATAAAGGAGCCACCCAGAGCGGCTCCTCTCTGTGGTGTGCCACCACCAAAAGGAGTGACTCCAGGCAACTTCTTTCCATGGTGTGCCTGGGGATAGGGGTCCCCAGGCACGCTGCCGAGAGGAGCCACTCCAGGTGGTTTCTTCCATGAATGGGCTGTCGGCACCAGCTGAGAGTCGAGGAGGAGGGGCTGGCACAGGGGTTGGCAAAGGTTCAACTATTCAATACTTGGCTGGAGCAGAGAGTAAGCTTATAAAATTTGCAGATGGCACAAGGTAGGAAGGGATTGCAAGCATTTTGTTGGACAGAACTGGAATTCATAAAGGACCTTGACATATCAGAGAATTGCTCTGAATTCAACAGATGAATTCCATTAGGACAAGTGCAAAGAAGGGCAAATCAAATGCACAACTACAAAATGAGAAATAACTGGCAAGGGGGTGGACTGCTGAAAAAGATCAGGGGAGTAGGGGGGATCACAAACCGAATGAGAGGAAACAATGTGATGCTGCTGCAAAACAGGCTCATGTCATTCAAGGTTGTACTAACAAGAGTGGCATACGTAAGACACAGGAGGTACCTGCCAGGCTCTGATGAGGCCTCAACTGGAGTACTGTCTCCAGTTCAGGGCTCTGCACTTTAGGAAAGATATGGAAAAATTGGTGAGATCCAGAAAAGAGCAATGAAAATAAGCCAAGGCTGAGAAAAGCTGAGTTATCAGGAAAGGTTAAAAACTGCCAACCACCAGCAATCCCCAACATGATGCGAAACCAGCCACACGACTTGCAGGGGCCTGAAAAATTTGGGCTACTGCCATATCTCTGAAAAGTACCTGGTTTATCAGACCTTGATACCAGTGCCAGACAGTGGAGTCTGGAAGCAGAAACACATCTCCCTTTCTACCAGGGGTGTTTGGGGCTCAGTCCATATGTCGATGAATCAGTGCCCAACACTGGAACTCAGGGAACCCGAGAGCCCCATTCAGCCATTTGCTTGCTACGCCCTGAACCAAAGTCCAGTGGATGGAGACTTCATTAACTTCAGTGGATGCTGAATCAGGTCCAGCCCTGACTCCTTGGGTCTTCCCTGTGGCTGGAAATGCCCCTGCCTGTAATGGGATCCTTAAGCAAAGAGATGGGTTTCTTAGCCTGTTGCTGTGTTCTTCAGAGGAGGCTCTCATGCCGTTCTCTAGGGAAGGGTCACTCGTGTTCCCCGTTCAGTAACAGATCCCTGCCTCCTTCCCTCTTCCACAGCTACAAGGGAGTCAGCCTTCGTCCACGCCATCGCCTCTGCAGGCGTTGCTTTTGCGGTGACCAGATCCTGCGCTGAGGGCTCGGCCACCATCTGCGGCTGTGATACCCGCCACAAGGGGCCCCCCGGGGAAGGCTGGAAATGGGGAGGCTGCAGTGAGGACGTGGAGTTCGGGACCATGGTGTCTCGAGAGTTCGCGGACGCCCGGGAGAACAGGCCAGACGCTCGGTCAGCCATGAACAGGCACAACAACGAAGCTGGGAGGACTGTAAGACCATTCATTCAGTGTCGTTTTATTGAACCCCTAAATACGTTTCCTTCCAACCGCCCTGAAACACTCGGTGAATGAGGGGAAGAAATTCAGGTGAACAACTGGGTTCAACACTGTCACCCTTCCCACCACCCAGTGTGTGTTAAAGATTCCCCTCCATGCCTGATCCACAGCGGATATGAGTCTATTACAGCTGTCAGCTACAGGTCTTAGGCCCAGATCCTCAAACTAGGAGGCTAAGTTGTATTGAAATCTAACATCTGCATGCCTTTGAGGATCTAGGCCTTGATCTGTTAGTTCCAGCTGGGGAAGCTTATGTGCTTTAGCTCTGAAGATCTTAGGTGCAGTCCCCAGCGAGGATGGGTATCACAAACTGACTTCCCTGTGCTCATAGCCAGGTTTCTTTGCATTTTGGTGCCTAGCAGGTGCCTACGATAGCTCCACATTTACTCTCAGTGGGTGTGTCTACACTTGTAAATTAAGTGGATTTAAGCTTGCTTAAGTCCACTTAATTTACCCTGCATCTACACTATAGTTTCCTTAAGTCGACTTAAGCAAGCTGCTTAAGTCGACTTAAGGAAAATAACAGAGTCCTGTGGCACTTTTAAAGACTAACAGATTTATTTATCGCATGAGCTTTCGTGGGAGAAAATCCCACTTCGTCAGACGCTTTGAAGATAGAAATTAAGTCGACTTTATAAAACCTCATTTTAATTCGACTTAGGCCTAAAGTTGACTGTTTAAAGTTGACTTAGGCCAGTGTAGACCTGGAGTAGCCCTAAGTCGATTTAGGGCTACTCCAGGACTCCACCACTGCCCTCCCTGCCGGGGGGGGGCACAGGCAGAGCCTGGCAATCCCCCCCACAGGGCAAGGCAGAACCCTGCCCACCCTGCCCCTATGCCCTGCCAGGGTCCCTGTCCCCCTTTGCCCCATTGTACCAAGGTACAATGGGGCAAAGGCTGAGCCCCCTGGCACTGGGCAAGGGGTGCCCCCCCTGCCCTTGTGGACCTGCCCTAGGTCCCTCTAGCCCCTAGAAGTCAACCTAGGCATCCAGTGTGGACACTCTAGGTCGACTTTGTAAGTTCCTCCCAAAGTCGACTTTAAATTTAGGTGTAGACATGCTAAGTCGACCTAAATTTACAAGTGTAGACATAGCCAGTGTCTGGGCTTAGCAACAACCTTCCATGGGGAAGAGGGTTAGCTGCCAAGTGTGTAATTTCAGGACAAGGCTTCTGCCTGCCCATTCAGTGCAGTCGCTTCCTGGCACCATCAGGAAGCTTTCTTGGCTTGGAGCTAACTTCTCCAGTCGTTCCATTATACACCAGCTGAGAATCTGGCCCTCGATGTGAAGCACAGACCCCTAAAATTCAAGGTGAAATCCCTCCACAAAGTGAGGGATGCAGCAATTAAATAGCAGAAGAGGAAGGCGAGACATGTTGCTGGTGGTCATTTGACATAAAGTTGGGTTCTGGGTAATCAGCATTTCTGATGGCAGTAAACGACAGAGACAAAGGGTGCAGCTGCAGGGTCGGATAGAATGAAATGAGGAATTGGTAGGGGCTATCTTCCTCTTCAGTCCATCTTCAAGACTCTGATTCAGTTTTAGACACCTTACAAATATCATAGGTTAGATAGAAAATGGCGTAACATTAGAACTGTTGTTCCAGAAACAGCCTATGTTTTCCCTTCACCCTACATGAACGCTCTGGAGGTACACAGTTCCCTGTTCCCCAGATTCAAGTGTTTCCAGCTAATAAAAGAGAGCCATAGGGGAAGTCTCAGGCCATTTCCCATAAGAATTCAAATCCAATCTCCAGACCAAAAGCTTTGACTGACATTCATATTATTGTATGAACCAAACGTTTTATGGTTCTCACACTGCTAATTACAATCTCCTTGGCAGTGAGTGAAGCTGCCTAACTGGCACAGAACACCACCTGAAAAATGTTGATCTCCCGTTGAAGTTGCTGATTCATGGCAAATCATTTGCTCCTAGCCTGCTGCTAGTCTGTTCATGCATGCAGAAAATTGCTGATCAGCTCTGAATAATGCAGCTTATTGGGTAAATTGTATCAGGCCATCTTCCACCTCAGAATGGTGGTGAGTGGTGCCTTTGAAATCTTTGAATCAATTTCAGCCACGGTTAAGGCAAGCGTAACTCTCTTTGAAGTTAATGGTCTGAATTTCACCGCTCCACCTCATAACCAAGCATAGAGACAACATTGCCAACACCAACAATTCAAACAACTCAGGAGTCAGGCTTCTCAAATCATGAGACTGGCTTTGAAAAAGAATCATACCTTCTGAGTTCTTTTTCTTTACCTGCTGGTTTCTGAAGCTGAGATTCTAACCTGTTCACATGCCTCCAGGAGCTGGGGCTTTAAGGCAAACACCAACTATTATGAGACTTGCAATAAAATTGCAAGAGTTGGGCCACACTGCAATGCTGTCAGCTGACAAGGTCTGACCTGCTCAAAATGCCATGGGGTGCGTCTACACTTGTAAATTATATCGACTTAAGCCTGCGTCTACACTACAGTTTCCTTATTTATTCTGCGTCTACACTACAGTTTCCTTAAGTCGACTTAAGCTGCTGTTTAAGTCGACTTAAGGAAATTTTAAGTCGACTTAATAAGACCTAGTTTCAGGTCGACTTACTGGTTAAGTCGACTTAAGCCCGTGTAGACGTGGCTTAGCTCTAAGTCGATTTAAAGGGCCCCCAGGGCTCCCCCACTGATCTCCCTCCCAGGGTGCCTGGCACAGCCAGAGCCTGGCATGCCCACCCACAGGGCAGGACACAGAACTGCCCACCCTGGTCCTGTACCCTGCCCGTGTCCCTGTCCTGCTCAGCCCCCATGTACCCTGGTACAATGGGGAAGATGCTGAGCTTCCTGGCACTTTTGAAGGGGTGCCTCCCTTCCACCATGCACCACTCCCAGTTCCACCTAGCCCCTACAAGTCGACTTACTCAAATTTACAGTGTGGACATGCTAAGTCGACTTTGTTAAGTCAACTTAACAAAGTCGACTTATTTGAAGAAGTGTAGACATAGCCATTGAGAGACCTGTGAAGAAAATCTTAGGAAGCAGCCGAAAGTGGCATTGACGATTCAGTAGGTGCCACTCTCCTCCTTGAGTCAAATCTCTTTTGCAAGGAAAAGGAACCTTCATGCCCTCGCTAAATTCCAGTGTGGAGCATCATAACACATGCTGCCTGTGAATTCTCCCTGCCCTTTAAATTGGCTTATAAATCCTCCTTCACTCCCTGGCCTAAATAATAGTTTGGTTTGGCTGAGGGCTGTTAAAAAGCTGCTGTATTCTATCTCAGAGGTGGATGCATTTCACTCCTGAGCAAAATGGTCCTTGGTGCGCACACACACACATGCTAGAATGACTTCACCTGCCATTAAAAGCATTTTATGGAGAACAAGTCAAATCCATGGTGGGGTGTGTATCAATGTAGTTAATGAAGCTTTATTGGTTTACACCAACTG
Source organism: Pelusios castaneus (assembly GCA_007922175.1). Lineage (NCBI taxonomy): Eukaryota > Metazoa > Chordata > Testudines > Pelomedusidae > Pelusios > Pelusios castaneus. Next base: position 3,921,682 of record ML685864.1, read on the forward strand.
AGCCTTTAGGCCTCTCTGTGGGATTCTTTGGGATAAAAAATGCTAGATAAATAACAGGATGCATTATTGATGTATGCTAATGGGTTCCCTCTTCTTTTTTTCCTCTCTTCTCAAGTCCATTATTGATCACATGCATTTGAAGTGCAAATGCCATGGACTGTCGGGCAGCTGCGAGGTGAAGACATGTTGGTGGTCCCAGCCAGACTTCAGGGTCATCGGTGACTATCTCAAGGACAAATACGACAGTGCTTCTGAAATGGTGGTAGAGAAGCACCGGGAGTCCCGTGGCTGGGTTGAGACGCTCAGGCCCAAGTACAACTTCTTCAAGGCCCCAACTGAGAGAGACCTGGTTTACTATGAGAACTCACCAAACTTTTGTGAGCCAAACCCCGAGACGGGCTCTTTTGGAACCCGCGACCGGATCTGCAATGTCACCTCACATGGAATAGACGGATGTGACCTTCTGTGCTGTGGCCGTGGGCACAACACAAGGACTGAGAAACGGAAGGAGAAGTGCCACTGTATCTTCCACTGGTGCTGCTATGTCAGCTGCCAGGAATGCATACGAGTCTACGACGTCCACACGTGCAAATAGAGCAGGAATTCCCTGGACAGGCTCGGTGCGGAGAAATGGATCTGAGCCTGCTTCTTCTAAGGTTGTGTAGATGGGAAAAGTCTACTTTTTTATTATAGTAAAAGAAAAAAATTAAAAGGCTAAAACTGGCTGGATAGAATAGATCTAATGACTTCTTGGCCATCCCAAGATGCATCTGGAGGCTAACATTACAAACACAGAACTCCGCACAAAACGGTTACGCACCAGTTAGGAGACTGTGATTTCATTAACTACTCAACAGCACAGAACTGGAGAGAAGACTGTTAGCAGGGGCTTGACTCTGCTCTTCTCTCAACAAACCTGAAGAGACTCATGCTATTAAGTGTCCTTTGAAAAACTTGCATCTTCCTAAACACCTCCTGTTCCCAACCTGATAAGAAGAGGTGGTGGGCAGTCAACAGCTCTAACCATACTGAAATCCTTTCCAAACTTCAACGACCAGATTCTGCATAAAACGTGAACATCAATAAAATCAAATTTAATAATCAATTCATTCAAAAACAAACCAACCCTCATTCCACTTCTCCTGGGAACAGGGGAATGCTGCAAACATACCTTAGTGCTATAGAATGGATGAGCTCTTAGCATGAATTTTTTAACCTAGTGGCTTTCACATAGGACTCAGTGACATTTTTAGTACTTCTGCAGAGAAAGAGACTGTGCATGGATTACTACCAATGTCCCATTGACACCAGTGCGACAGGCATGGTGTATGCTGTGATATACATACACATGCGTGCACGTAATACGTCGAAACTTAGTGCCCAGAGTGGGTCGTGAAGGGGACACAGCAAACACATGGCCCCGGATGATGAGCCAAGAAATGGCTCGTTTTAATCACACCAGCAGACATTGACCTAACTGTGGCCTGTTTAAGCAAGGGTGTGACTCAGCTGATTAGAAGGAAGACTTCCTTTGAGACGTGCATCGGGGTAGGGTGCAAACTGCCTATGATTAAGATGATGAGGACATTGTTTCTTTCCACCATGAGCCAGGAAGTAAAGGAGAGTCAGGAAAGTGTTTCCCCACTTCTGCTTGAGAAACAAAGTAACTGTCATTGGAAAGTGCACTTAGTTCATTTCATCTGCTCTGGACAGCTCAGGCAGGCTAACTGGACTCAGTGGAACCAGACCAGAACCTTATTGGGAACCATGGTTCGGAAGGGCTACGTGGCATGTGTCACTAGCCAAACCTTGGGCCAAAAGCTCCAGCTGGAAGTGCCTTGGACTCTGGCCAAGTTTGGATCCAGCTCCGATCTCTGCAACTAAAGTCTCTGTAACAGGCCAAATCAAACACTTGCGTCTGGCCCACCCTTGACGTTGGGCAAGTCTGGATCCAGATCCAAATACAAACTTCGCATCGTGTCTCTCCTGTTAAGCTCTTTTGGCTCCATTCTTCTGCATGTGTTGCAAGCTGTTGTACCTCTGAAACCTAGATCAGGATTGCCCATGTAACTTGCTGTATGGTAATCAGGGCATCTCAGGCCTGAATCGTCACATCCTAAGACCGGCTTTTACATCACTAGAACCCTATTGGCGTGGGCTGAATTATTCCAGATTTACACTCCTGTAAGTAAGAGGTGAACCAAGTACAGAATCATGGCAGGTTTACCCTTTGCCTCTTTAGTGTCTCGCCTCTTTTCCCTCCCTGCTGGGCTCCCTTCTCAAGAAATGGACTGATCTTTTTCCTTTTGCCATCAAGAACCACAGAAATGGACATGGGGATGGAGCAACGGGAATGAATGCTGGATCACAATTCTGGGCTAGGTTGTGAATACCCCTTCTATCCCCACATGCTGGCTTCCTCTCTGCAACCAGAGCGTGCGAGTGGGGAGAATGCAGGAGAGACAAGCAATGAACTGAGCCTTAATGGGGATGGAGATGTGCCCAGAGAAGTGTCTCTGTGTCCCAGCACCCAGCCTACTCCTAAATTCAACTGGACCCAGAGGCACACTCTAGCTCTCTGGATGGACGGGATCAGTTTTATGCACTCTTTGTGCCAGAGTGACTTCACCTCTGGTTTATAAAAGAGAGAGAAAAACTGAGTAGAGAACTAGGCCATTGCAGAAGGAAACGGCTGAGGCTAGGGGTATTCCTGCACTAGCTTTAAAAGGAAGGGAAACATCGGGAAATTTTAGAAAATCTTGTCTGAAATGGAAGGAGTTCTTAAAACAAACTGGAATAGGTTTGGCAAGGAAATAAATGTAGTTGTTTAAGGTCATCATGACCTAGTGATAGAAAACACCTGGGCAGATTAATGTTATTTAATGCACTTCTAGAAGGCGCTCGCTTGTCTTGGGGATGAGGGCTGCAAAAGAGGGTAAATAGCACCGCCACAAATGTGGGTTTAATGCTAATTAGGGACTAAATTCACTGCTGGGGCAATCCCATTAATATCAGTGGGATTAGGCCAGAAAAGAATTTAGTCCTTATACAATAGAATAAAGTAGCTTAAAATCTCTCCATGCTTAATTCCCATGCACAGACTTGAGTTTGAGATTCTGAGCGTCCCCGAGGAGAGCTGGGCAGCCTGAGTCTGACCTCACATCGCTTCTGCAGCATCCCAGCTGCACCTAGAGTTACTCCTGATTTACTCCACAGTGAGTGAGATCAGAATTGAGCCCACCATCGTTAGCTCGCAAATCTGCTTGGGGAGTGTGGGGGAAAGTTTGACACTTGCTAAGCAAAGGCCTCTTCAGGGAACACACAAAATCCTGGGCAGAAATTATGGCAGACGGTCAAAAGGAGGAACAAATCTGCAGGGCAGATGGGCTTCAAGAGGCAACGTTCAGACTGGGGGTTCAGATTTCAAACGCTGGGGGTGTCCATCCAGAACAAAGGATTCTGAACTAGGCCCACATCTACCTTCTCAACCGCTTTCTTGGTCTAATGTAAGTATTCAACCTCATGTAGTCTAAGGGGGCAATCCAGCCCCATTGAAATCAATGAGAAGACGGCTGTACTCATTCTGTTAATGACCCCAAGTGTGTTTGTGGACCCTTGTAGAGGAGAGAGAGATGGTTTAACCATAGGTCTGGAAGCTAGGGATCCAGAGATCTAATGCTACTTCGGAGATGGCTCCACCTATGACCCTGGATACGTTATTGAGGCCTAATTTTGCAAAATTGGTCATTGATTTTGAGTGTCCAATTTGCGGTGTCCTCTCATGTTGTACATCTAAATACCAAGGCACCCAAGATGACTGAGGCCACTTCTAGAAAATTAGGGCCACAGCCTCTGTCTGCTTCAGGTTCTCATATCGTGTAATAGACCTGACACTACCTGCTTCACTGAGGCCTCATATTCGTTACTGTCTGGAAAGCACTTTGCAAAGGTTAAGTGCTAAGACTCTCCACAGTCTTAAACAGGTTTCACAAAATCTTTCCCTTCCTCCTTTATTTATTCTGTACACACAACACACGTAGGTCAAAAGGCACAGCATCATTCATCTCCTAACTCTGAAAAATGTGAACTGTCCAGCCCACCTTGAATAAAACACAGTGTTTTTCCCTCGTCTTCTTGAGTGTGACCAAATATATTTTGGGAGCAGACAGGAAACACCCTAAGGGTCTGTGTGACAATAACAGAAGGGGAAAGACACACCAAGTCACGAAACACAGCTGTTTAAAGAAAAATAAGAGAGAAAGAAGAAAAGAACATAATCCTCTTCTTCAATGCTGCTATCTCACATTTACTGTAGCTGTAAAACCAGGCATGATGGGTCACAATGAACCCTGATACTACTCCCTTGCAGCCAGTGGAGTGACACCAGGGATACATTTGGCCTGATTTGTTTTCTTTCTATGAAAGAAATTGGTTTTTGTTTTGTTTTGATTGGTTGTTTTGTTTGGGGGGGGGCTTTATTTTAGGGTAAAAAGAAGAAAAAGAAAAAAGGGGGGTGGGGAAGGTGTGACGTTTTCCACCAATTTATTTCCATGAGGTACCAGTTCATAGCTTCGATGAGTTTCAATGGGCTACGGAGTGTCAAATACCATGGATACAATCTAAAACTTATTGAAGGCCGTGGGAATCTTTCCACTCATTTCTATGGGCTTTGTACCTAGTTTTATGTCAGACAGGGCCTAATTCTGATAGAAGGCTGAGGATAATACAGTTGTAAAGTGTGTGTGTGTGTGGTGTCCCGCTAGTCTACATACAGGAGAACACCCTACTACTGCAAGCAGAGTCATGCCTTTAGCTGAAGCGGTGGAGTTTGAGGCTGAAGGTGCCAGGTTCAAGCCCGCTGATGACGCACAGTGGGAAAGGTGGTCATCACAGCAGGACCTTATGGGTGGTGTGGGTGCTCCATTGAGCGTCAACTCCTCTTAGCAGCTACCCTTGGTGTCTCTTGACTACAAGGTTGGGAAGAAACTCATTTAAAAAACCAGACATGCAAAAAAAAAACCCATCTAGTCAGACTAAGTTGTACCCAGGCTGTAGAGACCAGCAGTTGCTGTAGAGTGAGACCTTCTCGGTTAGAATTGAGGAGCATTAGAAAAATGACTTCCTGCCTTTCACAGCCCTGAGCTTTTCCTCCTTCAGAGCTGAAGCTACCAACGAGGAGAGATCTTCCAAAAAGTGATGTACCCAGGAAAATGGGCTGTGTGCCCAGGGAGCTGAAACTCTTCTAGCTGAACCTCTACCCTAGTCTGTAGAAGGCGCAGCACAATGATCAGAGGAAAGACTGTTTAGAGATGGGAGTCGCCCTGTCTGTATCACCCTCTTCGGGCTAAAATCTGGTCCTGATGACAGCTAATGGAGATACCAGCATCTGTCTCTCCCTGGGCAACAGTGGTATCTGCTTTGCTTTCTGCAGGATAACTATTCTGACAACTAAGGTCCCCATGGCCAGGACCCTAGCTCTGTCTCCCACACTTTCTCTTGGGCCCCAGATAGAACTTTTTTTTTTTTGCTTCCTGGGTGTTCCAGGCTGGGCCCCAGAGTCTGTCGACCTGAGGACTTATCTGCCCATCACAAGGTATGAGGCATGCCATTTGACGTTAAAGATGGGAGCTATTAGTGTCCTTTGTTTGAGAAGGAGGCCATTCAGATCTAATTCCCAACTTTGCACTCTTGGGCAATCACTTCCAACTGCCTTTTGCCTCAGTTTCCCCATTTGTCAGGTGGGGATGATGATCCTTCTCCCTCACTGTCAAAGGGGAAGATTTTTGGAGGTGGGCGCTCAACTCCTTATGAGAATTGGGTGCCTAACTCCCCTCGATCCCTTTGCACTGCTCTGCCTGAGATCTTACACTGGAAATCTATAGCGGGGCCTAATTCTCCTCTCCCCTGGGCTGATGTTAACCTGGAGGAACCCTTTTGGCTTTAACTGTGTTACTCCAGATTTACACTGGTGTGCGAGGGCATGAGATGGGGACCAACACCGGGCAAACAATTCTTTCACTCTACATTAGTGAGTGTAACTGAATTTGACTGAAGGAATGAGGGGATGAATCCTCTGCTATTTCTGTTGGCGAGTGGAATGAAAGTGGGGAAAAAAAATCCTACTCAATTCAACCCTGGGCAAAATCCTGATGTTTCATGAATATAACCTAGATGGGGGAATCTTCTCCAATTGCAATGGCCAGAAGAATCTTTTCCCTGTTAACACGTTCCAGAGCGGGAGCCATGTCAGTCTAGTTCCGCAAAACAAACAAGGAGTCCTGGGGCACTTTTAAAGACTAACAAATGCATCACAAGACTCCTTGTTTGTTTTCCCTGTGGCTTTTTCTTCTCCTCCTTTCTTGTTTTCTTCCTCAGCCTCGCGCTCCTTCCAGAGCGGCTGTTGTGGTGGAAGTGTGTGGGAGTCATCGGGGACATGATGGGAAGCTTTCCCATTTCTCCTTGCTCTTTGCCAGGTTTCTTTGCCTTTATTTATTGGTATTTATTTATTTCTCAACACTCAGCCCTCTCCACCAAACAGCCCCAGGGCATGACCTGTGCTAACACGCAGCTGCACAAGACGCTGTGTTTTGGGATGAGAGGGGTAGGGTAGGTGCATATTTATTAGGACCCCTTCCCGGCATGCACCTGTTCAACTGCCACCACCATTGGAAAGCACAAGAGACCCAAACGCCTTCAAACCAGGTGCCAAAATCTCCCCAGGGTTGTCTCCTGGTTGATAACACCTTCCCTGGTACCATGGCCCCCTCAGCCTATTGCCAAAACTCTCCTAAATCACATACCATCCCTGCACACCCTCAGACAAGCTGGGGTAATTCAGCCATAGGCCTCTCACTTCCTATTTTGTCTGGAGCACCAACAAACCTGGCCACTGTCTTCCTGTGGCACCACTCGCTGTAGATCCTTGATCGAGACCTGCACAGGTCGGACCTCACTTTGCTTTTGAGTATCTGACAAACCCAGCGGCTGCGCTAAAGTCATGAAATGCAGCTCCATAGGACCACTGGGGCATCCCCCATATTGCGGACCCTCCAGCAGGCAAGTCCAGTAACGTATTGTGGGTGGGCTTGGTCCCAGCCGCCTCCCTTCCTAACACATCCTGTCCTGATTATATCAGCCTCTTCAAAGTGATGGTGTGATCCGGCTTCCCACCTCCCGCCCCCGGTATCCCGTCGTACAGAAAGCACGTGTTTTAAAACCTGAAATTCCAAAGCTATTGTACAAACTAGGATTGTCACCTTTTTTTTTTTTTTTTGGTACTTTGTTAAGTCTGATGGTTTTTTTTATGATTATTTATTTTATGAATAAATGTATATATTAGTAAGAGTATATATTTGCTGAAATAACTCCCTGGGAGAGTGAGGTCGCTCAGCTGTTTTGCTGGGGATCGCATTGTCTTGCTACCCTATTTCCTACTGACAGCACATTAGCAGTGTCTTGTAACTGTTTTTTGTTACCAGTTAAATTTGATAGATGTGTTAACTTTATAAAGAAAATTAAAAAAAAAAGTATTAATTTTAACTGATCTGCTCTAGATGTCTTTTTTTCATGCAGTTGGGCTATATCATGTCTTGCAAGAGGACTGGGGTGAAATTAATAGTCATAGATTAGAAAGGAACTCTTGATCCAGAAGGGAAATCTCTACTCTTCTAACCTGGCCTCAAGGCTAAGAAAGGCCAGAGAACATCCCTGAATTAATTCCTGGTTGAACTGGAGCATATCTTTTAGGAAAAAAAATTCCAATCTTGACTTTGAAATGTCTGTGATTGTCCCAGTGGTTAACTAACCACACTATTAATGAATGAATACCTTACCTCTAGTCTGAAATTGGCTAGATTCAGTGTTCAGCCATTCGATTTTGTTATACTGTTGTCTACTAGGTCAAAGAGCGCATTAACAAATTTCTGTTCCCCGTCTAAGTATTTATATACTGTGCCCAAGTCACCCCTTAACCTTCACTTTGTGAAACGAAACAGATTGTGCTCCTGAAGCCTATTGCTATAAGGCAGAAGGTAATGAAGAAACGGGTAGCCCCCTCCTAAGCGAAGAGATGCCCTGCTTCGTTCTTGGCGGCTGAAAAGGAACTGCTCAGATGGTCACAGAGCCAAAAGCAGACATGTACTGAGAATCTCAGGGCCAGATCTTATGTCCAGTGAAGTCAATAAAAGGCTTCTCATTGATTCTAGTGGGTTTGGCTAAGGCCAGAATTTTCAGAACGACACAGAGAACCCAAAATGGGAGCCAAGTTTTTAGAAATGTTCAGAAGGCCGGCTTGGGAGGATGTTCAATGCTAAGCACTTTTGAAAAACATCTGGCCCTAAAAGAGAGGGTGAAAAACACCTCAAAAAGCACTCATAAACTTTCCATTCAATCAGGGCTTTTTAAGCTAAGGTGGTTCCACAAAATGGGGCAGCCTAGGAGACTAACATTCTCCACTGATATCCTCAGAACAGATCCATCGCAGGGAACAGCAGTGCAATTCCCCTGTGACGCTGTCCTGCCCAAAAACGATGGGCAAGGAGGAGTCCCTTTAGAGTCTCTTGTGAGCATTTCACTACAGAATGGAAGGGACACTGGGATGCTCGCCCCGGCCTCTGACAGAGTTTGCCCCTCCACGCACGCACTCTAGATACTGCATAGAGTTAATTCAGGGAAGGTCTATGGCTGTGCTACACAGGTCAGACTTTGTGATGCCTGAGTCTGACCTCATAATCCAGGCTTTACCCTGCATGATAGCGATGATTTATCTCGAGAGCTTAGAAAAATAGTTCTGAAGATGGGTGAACCCGGGACTAAGGCAGCCTCCTCATGTGCCCTTGAATAAGCTACTTCAGCGCAGGTCCTCAAAAGGTGCCTAGCACCCACCTTTGAGGCGCTGGGCCTTATTCTGCCAGGCTATGTCTACAGTATAAAAGTTAAGTCGACTTTATTAAGTCTACTTAACAAAAGTCGACAACTTTTCTAGTGTAGACGTAGCCCCTTTTCGACCTTATTAAGTCAATTTAACGCTTTAAATTGACTTAATAAAGTGGATTTAGGCGCTAATCCCCGTCCACACTGGCTTAAGTCGACCTAATATGGTCGATTTAAGCGTTAAGTCGACCTAAAACGAGATGTTATTAAGTCGAATTAACTTTTCCTTAAGTCAACTTAAGGAAATGCTTAAGTTCACTTAAGGAAAGTCCAGTGTGGACATGGAGTACTTTAGGTCAATTTAAGCCTCCTTAAGTCAACCTAACTTGTAAGTGTAGACACACCTTCAATACCTTAGTTCCTCACAGGTAAAGTGGGAATAATTAAACTTCCGCATGTTGGCATTAGAGTTGGTCAGCCACAGTGGTCACACGGTCATTCAAATGCCTGTAAATGAGGAGAGCACATTTTCTGACTTTGGCACGAATCCATCATCAGGTATTTTTCAAATATATGTTGCATGAATGATTCCCCTGCCCCCGGCAGAGTGTTCACACCGGTCAGCTTCGAATTACACTGTTCAAGCACCCTGCTATCATCACACTCAGCATATTTTCCAGGAAGAAATGATAAAATATTCTCAGCGAAGGAGTATTGAGACAAGTTTATTTGCCAAGCAGTGTGACCCGCTTGGATGGTTAGGAGAAAGCATTTTTTTGTTTAACAGGTCAAACCAAAAGCATAGATTCCTCCCCCCCCTTCCCAAGCCCCTATCACCTGCTATCTGAAAGCATATGTACTCCTGGTGGATAGGATTTATCTCAGGCTAAGGGGGAAATTTGGGAACGGCGATTGGGGGTTGTAATATAGGCAACCCAGCCCCTGGACTAGGCATGACCATGTATAGGGGAAATATGGTAGTTCTGTCTTCTGCAGGGCTTTTTATCTGCCTCTCCAAGAGCAATTCCCACAAATGTGAGCGATCACAAACAGCTATGACAATGAATTTTGTGTGTGTGGACATCTGGTCAATGGCAGCTGGACACAGACCACCAGTGCAGGTCATCCTATCAGCCATCAGATGACAACCATGAGTAAGAATTTGGTTTGTGGCCAGCTCCTGTTAAAAAGAATGCAAGATGCAGGCACTTAGCCCCTGGGAGAAAGATTGGGTCCTTGACTATGGTTCAGGACTGGCTTGACTAGCTAATTCCTCCTTATACATCGATTCACAGATTCCCAGGCCAGGAGGGACCACTGTAATAATTTAGTCTGACCACCTGTATCACACAAGCCACAGAACATCCCCATCATAATTCCTAGAGTAGCTTTTTTTGGAAAACTTCCCATCTTGATTTAAAATGAGTCAGTGAGGGAGCACCCACCATGACCCTTGGTAAATTGTTCCAGCCATCATTAATAATCCTCTCTGCTTTATTTCCAGTCTGAATTTGTCTAACTTCATCTTTCTGCCATTGGATCATTCTAAACAAGTCCAGATCCATGCCCCATGTAATTTGGAAGTGCTTTCACCTATTTCTCTCTTGCCTGGCTTTGGAATTTGCTTACTGTACCCTTTTATTTACAGGTGGGGATTTTTTTTTCTTTCATTGTATATGCATTTGGCGGCACATTGCCAGAATTGCATTCCACAGGGCTACAATCCAGTCTGGGATTTACTTGCAAGTGTCAACAGGTGAAAAGTGTTAACTAATGAACTTGGTGCTAGTGTTACAGCGAGGTCAACGCTCTGTGACTGTCAGATAGCTTGGAGAAAGGACTCCACGATTAAATAGATTTCTACGGCCATCTATAATGAGAAGAACATACCTGTGGTACAGCCCTGCCCATTTCAAGCCCGTTCCACTGCCTGATTCATTCAAATTTTGGTGGAGCATAGCATTTATTTTCATCCCCAGAGATTATGTGTTTATCCACAGAGAAAGTACATCATGAGCGCTGGGCGTTGACAAATTTCCTTCACACACGGCTGCATCACAAGCAAATAGCCTGTATTCAGAATGAAAAACTATTCTGAAACCATTCGCCACTCAGACTTCAAATTCTAGCAGAGGCTGCTGATGAGTATCAAGAGAGATGGGTGGGGTTTAGGATGTCCATAGGGCTGAGGTCACAAATTCATTCATATAAACCAATGAACAATCATCTTTCAGAGACCTTGGACCTACAGCATGGAGGCTTGGGCTCAGTCATATCAGATGACCACCTTGATTTCCAGAACATGAATTTGGCTAGGAAAGAGTTTCAATTCATTGTAGGGGGTGGGACAACTAACCAGAACTTAAGTGTGTAACCATCTGAGTTTAGCTAATATTAACAGCTAAATCAGCATGGGTGCGTCTACACTAGCAACTTAGGTTAACTTAAGGAGGCTTAAGTCGACCTAAACAAAGCCACGTACACCCTGGGCTTTTCTTAAGTTGACTTAAGCATTTCCAAAGGTGGACTTAAGGAAAGCTTAAGTTGACTTAATAACACCTAGTGGCTATGTCTACACTTGGCCAAATAAGTCGACTTTGCCAAGTCGATTTAACAAAGTCGACTTTAAATCAACTTTCTTAAGTTGACTTAGCATGTCTCCACTCAAAAATTAAGTCGACTTAAAGGGGACCCTGCCAAATCGACTTAGAGCGTCCACACTGGATGCCTAAGTCGACTTCTAGGGGCTAGGTGGACCTGGAACTGATCCACGGTGGCGGGGGGGGCAACCTTTGCCAAGTGCCAGGGGGCTCAGCATTTGCCCCATTGTACCTAGGTATAATGGGGGCTGAGCAGGACAGGGACAGTGGCAGGGCATAGGAGCAGGGTGGGCAGGGCTCTGTCCTGCCATGTGGGTGGGCATGCCAGGCTCTGCCTGTGCCAGCCACCCTGGCAGAGAGGTCAATGCGGGAGCCCTGAAGCCCTTTAAGCCGACTTAAAGTCGACTTAGGGCTAATCTGTGTCTACACTGGCTAAGTCGACTTAATAAAGTTGACTTAGCCAGTAAAGTTGACTAGGTTTTACTTAACTTTTCTAGTGTAGACATAGCCTAAGTTACTCTTACTATGGGAGTAATTGTAGGTTAGGAACCTAGTCCCACAAGCTGTTTTTCTCTTCTGGACTTTCTCCACAGCTTTCCTACAGTGTTGTGCCCAGAACTGGTCACTGGCCACCAGCTGATGCCTCACCAGAGTGCTGACTGCTGCAGATTGCTACCTCCCCGGGCTTACATAGCCCCTAATGGAGGCGTGTGGGTACTGGAAACACACCCAGAGAAACGGGAGGTGGGGATTTTATTATTATGTATTGCATTGAGGGAATGCCTATGATCCCAGGTCATGGATCAGGACCCCACTATCTCAGGTGCTGTACGAACATAGAGCAAAAAGGCAAGTCTTGTTCCTGAAATGGCTTGCAATCTGAGGGCTTGCCTACACGAGCACCGTAATGCGCATTAAAAAACATTACTGCGCGTTAACAAGCAAACCGTACATACGTTAAAGTTGTTGCTGTGCACTAAACGCCTTGTTGATGCGCATTCCAACAACCACTCCGACGACAGTGTTAACAGCTGTTGCAGATCATCTGTTGTGCATTTGAGCTCGTGTGTACCCTTACCCCGCACTGATTGGCCTCCGGAAATGTCCCAGAGTGCCAATCAAGGCCACTCTGGGACATCGGAGCTGTCATATGTCAATTTCACTGCTCTAGCTGAGCAGTGAAATTGACATATGGGCTCTGGGAGTCAGCTGAAGCCTCGGTGCTTTAAATCGGGGCTCCAGCTGATTGCCGCCCCAGCTGGGGGATCGGGTGGCGGCAGAAGCGCCTGCCGCCACCCGAACCCCTGGACTGTGCTGGGGAGCTGGCTCTGATTCGAGCCGGCCCCCCAGCACAAGACCCGGGCTCCAGGTCTCAGCAGGAGCCGCCGCGCTTAAAGCGTGGGGGCTCCAGCTGAGAGCGGAGCCCAGCTGGGGGATCGGGGGGCGGCGGGAGCTCCGGCCGCCACCCGATCCCCTGGACTGTGCTTGGTGACCGGCTCGGATTCGAGCCTGTCATCCAGCACCGCTCCCGGGCTCCGTGACTCATCTGCGGCTGGGGTTTAAAGACCCGTGGAGGCAGCTGAGTCCCGGAGCCCGGGAGCTGTGCTGGGGTTCGGGTGACAGCGGGGGCTGTCAATGCAGCCCCCCCTGCCACCGGAAGCCCTGCAGCTGTGCTAGGGGGCTGGCTGTGGGCAGTGCATGGTGGGACAGGTGCCCACCATGCACTGCTCTTCTTTCACAAAGGAGCATTCCAAGGTTGAATGCTCCTTTGCGAAAGAAAGTGCAAGTGTGCACATGAGAAAGCGCAATACTTATTGCACTTTACTTGTCCCGCAATAACTTATTGTGGGACAAGATTTCTCGTGTAGACATAGCCTAAGTAATAGGGTTTGGTTTTATAACTAATAAACAAAGGGCGCTGCTTGAGGGCTTGAAGTAAAAACTGCTTTCAACTACAGCTATCTGCCTTATTAACATGTTTGCATGTTAGTGCTGAAAACCGATCCTGGAGGCCACCCATGACACTTTAATAGGAGTCAGCTGAATTAATAAGTTATCCATGGGAATGGTCTATGGATGAATGTACAGTAACTAGAGGGAAGGACGCTTCTTTTAGCCCCACTTATCAAATGTGTCAAAGACAGAGGATTACATTTCCTCAGAAACGTGTGGACTGAAAAAGGATTTGAAGGAAAGAAAACCCACAACAGGGGATGCTCAAAACACACTGAGGCAAATGGCATGCTGTATCTGTGTGGGAAAAAGAAGTTGGGTCTGGCTGTTTAGAGAAAGAAGATCTAGGGTGAGGGTTGAGCAAATCTTCAGGAGGAACTCTAGAAGCAGTCAAGCCTGGGGGAAAAGCATGCACTGAAATTTGTTACCTTATTATTAATGTCTTTGTTAATAAAGGAAGGAGCTGAGGTTTTGACTCTAGTCTACACAGTGTATGGCTCTTGTTTTAGAACAGATTGGGACCACCCATCTGCAGTCAGTTTTCAAATGATAGCTAGTTACAAAGGGCAAGATCCTCAGACTCCTTGGGTGCATCTACACTAGTAAATTAAGTCGACTTAAGCAGGCTTAAGTCGACGTAATTTACTCTGCATCCACTCTGGCATTTCCTTAAGTCGACTTCTGCTGCTGCTTAAGTTGACTTAAGGAAATTTAAAGTTGACTTTATTAAACCTAGTTTAAAGTCGACATTAATGCTTAAGTCGATTTCTTAAGTCAACTTAAGCAGTGTGGATGTCCTAAGTCGACTTGGACGACTTAAGGCAGGGGAAAAGGGAGCCAATGGCTTGTCCCAGCTCCCTTCTCCCCGGGACCACTCAGGTCCTGTGGAGAAGGGAGCCCTCCTAGATGGGACCCAAGCGGTTCTGACCGAAAGGAGCCCCATGCTCCCTCGTAGCCGGGATCGTAGCGGTCCTGGCCGAAGGGAGCCCTGCGCTCCCTCCTAGATGGGAGCAGTCCCAGCCAGAAGGGAGTGCAGGGCTCCTTTCTCCACGAGACCTGCACTCCAGTTGCTGGGCAGCCCCCGGAGGCTTCCCGGAAGCTGGAGCGCTGCCGTGCCGACCATTGCCGGCGCTCCAGCTGGCGGGGAGACCCCAG
>ML685864.1:3936660-3947963 GCA_007922175.1 Pelusios castaneus
CCTCCGGGAGAGCCAGCCCCGTGTGGGGCTGGCTCTCCTGAGGACAAGCCTTCGGAGCTGAGGCGCCAAAGGAGCTTCACCTCCCCCTGGACCTAACTAATCGACTTAGTCTAGTGTAGACTCTCTAAGTCGACTCAGTAAGGCCAAGTTTAAGTTGACTTAAGAGTCCTGTGTGGACTCTCTAAGTCGACTTAATAAGGTCGACTTAAAATCAACTTATAAAAATCGACTTAGTAAAGTCGACCTACATCCCTAAATGGTAGTTAGGTACCTAAATACCTTTATGGACCTGGGCCAAAGTCCTTCCCTGTTAAAGGCTGCAAGCTTCCCCTCTTAAAAGCATCAAGTTGATTATGAAGCCAAACAGCCCCTGCACAAACCTGCCAAGTCTTATTAGCACACCCCTTTTACAAAGCATGCTCAGGAGGGGAACTTTAAAAGCAAACTTCAAATGTCCACAGAAAGAACCCAGGGCAGTTTGATACTCCATCTGTCTCTCAGAGGTGAATAACTTTTTAAACTTGCCAAAGGGGGAGCCGTGTTAGTCTAGGTCAGTGAAACAAACAAGGAGTCCAAGTGTCACAGGACTCCTGGGTTTTTGTTTGTTTGTTTGTTTGTTTGTTCAAAAAGCGGGGCTCACTCCTGTTACAATGACAAGAGACTGTCATGGCCACCAGGATCTAAAGAGCAAACCCCTTCTGGGAAGTTATGGGCCTCTCTGTTGTTACAACCAAACAAAAAACAACTGCTAAAATAATTTCCCCAAATACGGAAAACAGAAGCATTTTTAAACTCCTAGGTTTCCAAATGGACTTGGGCACTTCACCCCAGTTTTAGCACCAAACATTCTCTCTGACTCCTCCCCGGGCATGACAGTTTGGAGCCTAAAAATATGTTTCCCGGGGATTGCAAAACTTTCCATTCTAACAGAAAGGTCATTCCAGCTGTAAGCTCAGAGGCAGGCTGCCTGTTACAAATACAGGAGCTACTTTTATCCCAGACATGCAGCCTCTAACTGGAAGGTAGTTTCCAACACAATAGCAGAGGCCGGGAGAAAACTGCCGCTAAATTAACCAAAGCAAAGTTCGACTTTGATTTTTAAAAAAACAAACAAACCACGAGTGTTGTTTAATGTCCACCTGCAACATCATTCTAAATATCCCCTGTGCAATAAACTGCACAAGCCGCCACCAAGTTACTGAAGAAGTACAAAGCACGGTGTTGAATCTGTTGCAGTTTTAATCTGTGGTTGCAAGGAATCTAGGTATTTCAGACCCCAGAGCTCATGTCCCTAGCCAGTCCTTCCAAAGGCGTTTGCCAACAGCAGTAAGTGGAGTAAGTGGAGTCCCCTTTTGGTCCCAAAGTCACAAGAATCCTGTTGTCTTTTCATTCCTACAAGAGAAGAGGTTCTTGTCAGACCCTGATGTTGCTTGTAAATCCGATTTGGGGACAATTTTGAAGACTAAATTTAAGAAGGCGGTAATTTGAGAGTGCCACAAACTCGGCTTTGCTTAGAATTTGAAAGAAAAACACTAATGCACCGTGGAAAGAAAGAGAAAATGCTTTGGGACATTCCATTCCTAACTTTTTGTTGACTGACTACTAAACAGACCAAGACAATATATTTCCTTGGGAACTGAAGCCATTCAGAAGCTGCGAGGATGTCGGAAGTTGCGCTCATTCACTCCAGGTCTCCGATCTTTCAGCGTCGGAAATGTATCATTGCCCTGTGCATTCAGCGTGTTCTACAATGTCATGCTGACAAGATGCGCTCTTTAACTGTAATCATCCCCCAAAATAAATAAGAGGGGGAAGTGGCTTCACATTCCAGATCATTAGATTGTACAGTATGTGTAGGATTAAAGCCTTTCGTACCAGGACGGTTGCAGACTGAATGGTTAGAAAATTAGTCCTCCCTTTGCTTACTCGCTGAGATCAGAATTCATCCACCGCAGTTCAGACACTGAAAGTCACAATTATATCAATGCTTTCCCACCAGGCCATCTCCGCCCTCCTTATCCAAGAGCCTCCAGAGAAGGCTGACATTTCTTGCTTCTGATCTCCTCTGCAGTGCCCACAGCTCCTGCTTTTATGCCTCATCCTTCATCCTGCACTGTTGTACCTGTCTAAACTACACTGGGTCTCTAACCATGGAAGACAGAAGACCCAAAGTTTATGTCTACACTAGCAATTTAGGTCAACTTAAGGAGGCTTAAGTTGACCTAAATTACTCCTCGTCTACACCAGACTTTCGTTAAGTCAACTTAAGAAATTCCTGAAGTTGATGTAATGAAAACTTAAGTCGACTTACTAAGAACCGCCGGGTAGGTCGACCTAACCCTCCTTAGATCGACCTAACCCTTCTTTAGGTCAACCTAAGCCCAGTGTGGACGCTTAAGTCCACTTTGTTAAGTCGACCTAAGGGCCATTGGGTCAACTTAACAAAGTGGACTTAGTCCATGTCCATGGACACCAGTTTATTAAGTCGACTTCATAAGGTAAAGTCGCCCTTATTAAGTCGACTTAACGAAGTTGACCTAACTTTTGTAGTGTAGTCATAGCTAAAGACTCCAAGAAGCCCCTAATTAACCTGAAAGGCACTCATAATACAGTGACAGATGTAAATAGATGCTTTAGTATCATGCTATATGGAATCATGGTCCACTTTAAACAAGAGGTGCTCAGTAAAGAATATGGTTACAAACTACACACAAATTATCACGTTTTCACACAGTTTGAGTTCTAGCTTTGTCTCCCTCGTTTACCAGGGGCCACGCCCTGATTGTAATTCTATACAGCACAAAGAGCAACACAGTGGCTGAATAATAGCTTGCAAATAAGCATCACAGTCGTGTCATCAGCTATCGGGAGAAACACATGAATAGGAATGTGTGTCTTGGTGGGTTTTTGGTTCACTTTGAAGAATAGTCATGCATGGGCAAATCCTGGTCACTGTGAAGCAAATGGCAACGCTCCCATTGGCTTGGGATGTGGTCAGTCCTTCCCAAAAGGTATGGCCAATCAGCTATCAGCTCTACGGGGCTTAGTGATTCAGCTCACGGACTTCACTAAATATTGTTGATACAACACCTTTTCCCACCCTGAAATGAATCATCTGGCTCTTGCCTCCTTTCCCTATTGAAGTCAGCGACAGAATAGAAGCAGCTGCAGGCCCTTAATATTTGCATTAATTATATCTGGCAACTGCTATATCCAAAGACTTTTCCTGCCAACGCCCTTACGAAGGAAACTAAAAGTTCAACAGTTGTTTGCATTATAGGGTCTATGATAGACGCTTCAGCGGTTCTGATTCTCTCCAGTAGAGGGCAATAATGCACAAGCTAGCCTGTACATCGCAATGCAGTAACGATATTCTTTATTGAGCATTTATTTTATAGTAGTACCTAGCGCTGGCCCATGATAGGCTAAGAGCTGTAAATCTCAAGAAATGTGAGTCTATGCCCCAAATAATTTGCATCTCTGAGGGCTGGTGCAAGTACAGATCACTTAAGGTTTTTCCATATAACTAGTGCTAATAATTACTACTAACAGAACGTACTGGTATGCCGTCAATTACCATTCATATTACGCAAGAGCCTCACAGCCCCGGCTATCAGGCCCTATTGGTTCTGTATTTCCCCAAATAAGAGACTGTCTCTGCCCCAAAGCATTTAAAATCTAAACAGAGATGGCAAACAGAGGGTGGACATATGGAATACTGTTCTCATTTTACAGATGGGAAACTCAGACATGGAAAAATGTAGTGACTTGCCCAAGGTTGCACAGGAAGTCTGTGGCAGAGCAGAGAAACTTGCCCATCCCAGTCATTGTTCTAACTACTAGTTAAGTCTTCCCCTCTCTCTATCCTCCTCTACACCCAACGCCCCCTTAATAGTACCAATCTCTTCTTTCATTTCTCCAGTCCTCCTGCCAAGCAGAAAGAGAACACATAGGCCGTCTTTCTCTCCCCCTCTGGATTATTAAGAGGCCCCTTGACAGTTGTAGTAAGGATGTCTTAGGGTGGTGAACGTCTGCACTCTTTCAAAAATAAAACAGACTGGGGGCAGATGTGTGGTAATTACGGAGCAGTCAGATATTCATAGACAAAAGCAGGGTTTATAATACCCTCCTAATCCTTCACTTTGTGACGAGTGTAAAAGCTCTCTGGAGGTCTTTGGACGTTAGGCCCTGGGGTGGCTAGAGCGTACACACCTTTCGCTGACTGCTAATCCCTCCAGATGCTGAAACGGGAGACTGGGCGGCCTAGGAATTTGGTTGTGAACACCGTATTCATGGTGAGAAACACAAGCCAAGAAACTCGCAGGTAAAAATGCTGCCCTGCCATTTGGCCTGCCCCTTCCCTCCCATAATGCTGTACGTCTGCACACGGCATCCCTAGGTCTCAAAGCACTTTAAAAAGATGGATAAGTCTCATCGCCCCATTTTACTCTTGGTTTCATTGTGGTTTAGACACATTGGGTGACTTTCCTGAGATGAGACCCCAGTTCTTATGTTGAACCTATCAACACAGCGGAGTCTAATTTCTGCATGTATTTTGCTCCCATTCGGTAAGTTCTCCATCTTCAAGCATTTGACGAAGTGGGATTTTCTCCCAAGAAAGCTCATGCGTTAAATAAATGTGTTAGTCTTTAAAAGTGTCACCGCACTCCTTGTTTGTTTAACTTAGGCAGGAAACCCTGTGCACAATATGCAGCTTCTTGGGGCTCGGACTTTCGGACTGGCCACTAACTTAATCGGCTTCAGTAAGACAAGCCTAACACGACATATTCAGGGAACCCCATCATATAGTTCCATTCATAAATGGGTTACGTTAACGTCAAAGCCAAAGAACAAAGACCCCACCAGCTGCCAGCTGAGTCCTATCTCACCTCAACCCTGGCTGAGGTCATAACTTCTGGTTCTGGAAGCTTCCGTTTGTTAAAGACTGTAGTCTGGTCGTTGATATCTCTTTGACAATGGATCAAGATCTGCAGCAGTTCCTCCAAGAAAATTTTGTTTGAGCCAAGCTCAAGGATTGCATCTTTCCAGAACCAAGGAGTATCATAGCCTGCTATGTGAGATGCAGCTGGAACGACCTCATTCCAGCTATTCCCTCTGATGTCACATACATTCATGTACCAGAGAAGTTCGTTAAATTTAACATTTGAGTCTGGCTAATTCACAAACTGGGGCAGGGGTGGAGTTTTCTGAGTAAATTGTTTTCCATTTCCATTGCCCCAACTTTGCTATGCATCAGAGCAGAAGATAATCAATGTGGGAGTGGTCTATCTTCGATGGTTTATGTGGCTCCATTCCCATAATATCTGAACATCTCACTAACTTTAATATAGCTACCCTGACAACTCCCCTGTGATGCAGAGAAATCCAATTAGCCTCATTTTACAGATGGGGAATGGAGGCTCAGGCACAGAAATGCTAAGCGTCTCATCCAGGGCCACACAGGAAGATTTTGGCACAGTTAATTCAATTGCAATGTCCCAAGCTTGTACCCCATCCCTTAGACCATGCCCTTTCTTCAGTGGATGTCAAAAATAAAGGTTGCACCCAAGAGGAATCAGTTCTGACATTTTTACTAATCCTGAACCTTTACAAAGATGTGTAGCCCACCTGAAGCCAATGGGGATCTTTCCCTCAAGTTAGGACAAGCACCATTTGTGTTCCAGAAACAAGGCCACAAGACCTCGTTTTGTGTTTAGCTTGTGGAGCTTGTATTCTGACCCCACCACAGCCTGAAGAGATATAACTGCAGATGGTTGGCTTTGTCCTAATCTTACCCACCCTCTTTATCCCATTTCTTTCCAGTACCTTCCACCCAAGAATTGCTACTCCGATTGACTCATCTTTGATCCAGCCAAATTGCCTTCTAAAGGGAAACTAACCCTATCTTAAACCTTTGGGCTATTACAATGAGGAATATTTGATGCTACTTTTGCTTAATGCCGTTATAGCAAACGATATTAATAAAACTGCAAGGGGCACGTCCACTGGCTGCAGGGTAAATGTCTCCTCTCGTCACAGGCCGCTCATTATTAAATAGCAGAGGCCAGTTTCTCCGCTGGAACTGATGGTTAGTTGATCCGTCTGAATACAACTTAATAGAAGGGGACTTAACTTTTCAAGTGTAGACGTGGCCCCTTTTCGACCTTATTAAGTCGACTTAACGTTTTAAGTCGACTTAAAAAGGTCCACCTAGGCACTACGCCATGGCTCCACTGGCTTAAGTCGACTTAATAAAATCGACTTAAGCACTAGTTCGAATTAAAACGAAGTGTTATTAATTCAAACTAACTTTTCCTTAATTCGACTTAAGGAGCGGCTTAAGTCAATTTAAGGAAAGCCCAGTGTAGACACGGAGTAAATTAAGTCAATTTAAGCCTCCTTAAATTGACTTAATTTGTAAGTGTAGACACACCCAAAAGGATGGAAATTCAATGATTCTCTGACTCAGTGACAAAGATGGAGAAGGCATCTCAGACAAACTGAGGGCCAGAGCTCTCCAGGATCCCCAGCTAATACCACTCATGTGTTTTGCATTCGACTTTGATTTGGGTCCGCACTTCGGAGTCAAGCTCCTACCTCTGGGGAGAGGAATGGAGCTAAATGTCCCACTGCTCAATTTCTCCACGAGCACACTGGGAACAAACCCAGCCATGGCTATCTTCAAAACATCTGTGAAATTTATCCCTTCTGCTCTTTGCTGTTAACTACTTTGCTCTTCTAACTGACTCCTGGTTAGACCTCCGCACTGGTCTTTTTGACACCCGCCTGACCCTGCTCTGATCTGCCCAAAATGCAGCTGCCCATGTTTCCTTCACTGAAACCCTCTGCTGGCTCCCCGTTCCTTCACTTAGCACAGTCATACTTCTTGTTCATGTCCTCTGGGCATTCCATCACTCAGCGAGTAGCTACAACTCCTGGTCTCTTTTCACATCCCCTCCGTTCTGCTACTGCCTCTGGCCTTGATACGCCTTTCATCTTCTTCCAGCGCACATGGCCTTCTGCTTTCTTCCATGTTGCTTTCTATGCCTGGAACACTCGACCCAGACCGTGTGCTCACCTCTAGGATGATCATACATCCAGTTTGGAGTGGGACAGTCCCTCTTTTAACCCTCATCCTGGCTGTCCCAACATTTTTTTTTTTTTTTTGGACAAAAGTGGGCATCTGTCCCATTTGCTCCTGCCAACTTTATCAGCCACCTTACTCATCTCCAACCGCAACTAATGGTGGATGCCCACTCCAAACTCATAAAATTATTGGTGCTTCAGAAACTAGGGATTAAGAAAACCATGTGGTTTCTTCTCGCGCCTCTCAATGTCCACAGTGCCCCCGTTAGTAGACAAATTTCTAAGGCTAAAAGAAGCAGCAATTAAACATGTTTTTCCTTTTTGATGTGAGAACAAGAGGGAAGAAATGAGAACACAGAGAACCTCTGGCAGAGGATGAGTAAGCAGCCACGGCATCTGGATTAGAGAAATCTTTATTCTGGAATAAAAGGCACAATATTCCACAATAATTAGTGCCTTTCCAAAGGGGAGGAATCATTCTGGAATAAAATTACTTTTACTGCTGAACACTCTCAACACAAGGAACTATTTCAAAGTAACTATATTGCAGAATAGTTTATTCCACAATAGGCTAATCCAGTCCATTTCTCCCTGTAGCCAAGTCCTAAGAACATTTAAGAAGAGCACTGCAGAACTTTGCTTAACTTCCAGTGAAGTTCTAAAATAAGCATGCCTTTTGTTGAGTGGCTTGCCTCTTATGGATGTTATAACCAAGGTCCCCTGAATAGAGTGAAAGGAAAAAGCTCTGCCATACTGGCACATTTTGTGGGAAGGCTGCACTCTTTTCAGGAAGGAAGAATTGAAATTATTTCCCTATAGGTAAAGGCGACATTCGTGCACAAGGCCACAGCATTGCCAGCCTCAAAGAATTCAAAAATCATCAAACAAGCCCACTAACATCATGAGATTGATTTAAAAATCATGGGATTTCAAAAACAAATCAGTGTTGGGTTCTGTACGAGTAAAACCCACACATTTGTTATGACGGTATTAGCTTGACACAAACCTTTGTGCAAAATGTGCTTCATTTGCCTAGCCTAGCCATTGTCAAAGGCTTTTTGTTTGTTTTTGGTGTGTTTTGGCGTCATCCAACCAGGAAGTAGGAACAACATCATGTGACTTATGTAGGCCATCATACAGTGCAAACAGTGAATGGTGGTTAGCTCATAGATCAAGCAAAATTCACCTTCAGACCAGAGCGTGAAACAGGTTTGTACAAACCACTTATAGGATGATTTCAAATACAGAAGACATTCATAAGGAGCTATTTGTAGGTAATCCACTCACTGAAAAGAAGGACCTGGAGTTGTCAAATTGTTCTCTGCCAACAGTGGTGCCCAGCTCTTTCAGTGGTCTTTTACTGCCTTGTCCATACAATTTCCCCACCATATTTGTCACCACATGGTACCTTCATTCAGCTCCAGTTGCTACAGCCTGCACAGATGTGAGTAATCCCATTGTTTTCTACAGCGCGTCTCGTATGGGTAAGTGTCAATGTTGCATTCTAAGGCCTGGTCTACACTGAAGGCTAAGTCGACGGGAGATATGCAATCTTCGTGCCACAGAATGCGTATCTCCCGTTGACTTTGTTACGTTGACTTACCGCGCTGTCTTCACTCAGCTGCGTCGACCAGCAATGCTCTCCCGTCAATGCAATATTACTCCACTTGGCGGAGCGGAGTTACTGCATCAACGGGAATGCACTTCCGGGATCTATTGAGCGGGTCTACACTGGCCACTCAATCAATCCCGCTGTGTCAATCCGTGGGGATTGACACAGAATTTTCAAGGTAGACATGGCCGAAGGGTTTGATCATATGGCCCTCTCCAGAAAGGAGTCTGCCATTTTGAAATTGTCATTACAGGGCCTTGCCCTTTAACCAATAGCAACCACTGCCAACAAACTTAACTGTGAAATTGGCTCCATCTCTAGTCTGGTTTTGAATTTGAGCCAGTTCTGGAATTTAGATGGTCTTACTTCCCAAATTTAGCCAACCTTCAGACACTCCGCCTGCATAATCCTCAACACCAACTATCTGGGCAGTATGGGCATTATGTGGCAGGGAGGAGTCCCAAGGTGGTGAACCAACAGCTGAGAGTAGGTGCCCTCTATCAAGAGGGAACTTATGGAGAAGATGAGGAGTTCTTCTAAAGCACTGCCCCTTCCTACCATCATCATCATCTCAGTCTCACCTGGGTTCCATTTCAGCGAGCTGCTCTCCACCCAAGTCTGATCTCAGATACACAGTGAGGGAGTTATTCAATGGTTCAGAAAAGGAGGCCGGTGTACCTGGGGATCCAGGATTTGGAATACCCAAGAGAGGTCCAGTAGGGTGGATAGAGTTGCTATTCCCTTGTCTACGGACAGGAGATGGTCAACCATCAAGGCAACCTGCCACCATACCTGGAAGCCTGAGAGAGGGATCCAGGACCGTGGCAGCTGAAGGTGGCAATGATTAGTAAAGGTTAGTTGGGCACCAGGCACTAGATATGCAGGGGCTGTAGGGCTGAGTGACAGTTTCTTTAGTATTGATCAGGCACGTGCACATTTTAGGGTGGGTGGCAGATTCCTCTCATCAAAAGAGTACTGAAAATCCCAGAACCAGGTGCTTTTGACTGCCCTTCACCATGCGGGAAGGGCGGGGGCAGAGTCACAGGTGATGTCTCTGGTTACTCCCAAGGCCCCTACAACCAATTCAGAGGCCAATGGGCCAAGGTCTCAGAAAGGAAGGACTTGCATTTCTAGTTCTGTTCTTGGTTGCTGTTCCTGGTAGCCTAGGTACATGTGATCTCACAGGAACACCATTATACAGGGCAAGGTGCTCTATACTTTGGATCAGAGTCATCACCTGATGTTTTCATTGGCTTTGACCTCTAGGTGTGGGTTCAGTATCTAACCCATGTTGGTGGCAACCAAATACTGTTGCCATCCCAATTATCGGTCCCAGCAGAGAGGCCAAATACTGAACCGAACCAGGGCGTCGTCTCTCACCCCCGTCAAGATCCAGGAAGATTAGGGATAAGGTATCGTGTTGGAAGTGGCGTGGCTGATGACTTTCCTTGCTGTCCTCATTTTGTGGCTCGAGATGGGTGATTCTCTAAGGCTGACAAAACTGCTGTAAAAACTCATCCAGGTTGAAGAGCAAATGAATAAATAAAAATCTGACATATTCCTTTTCGTCTTGAAGTAGCTGGCAAAGCAGTCCAACATGCCTTCTCGCCCCCACCCTCCCTCTGAAACATTCCAGCCTTCCTGACTAAACTTTGGCTGGGCACTGAAAACATGAATTAGCATCCCCGGAACAGAAGCCAATTGGCAAGGCGCTCCCTGGATGGAGCCCTCCATCTGTGACAAGGAAAATGGCTGGTCCAATTCTCCTTGTTAAGCAATGCGCTGCCGGCCGGGAAATAAAGACAGAAGATCTGTTTGTAACCCTGAACACACAACCCTTCCTAGCCTGAAAGACTGGAGCTGCAGAAAATCTCCCCTATTCACCAGCATGACCTAGTTCCGTTCTCAATAGGTTAGAGCAGACCAAAGTTGAAGGGATATCCTGATTATGGGGTCTCCTACAAGGGTACAGCGAGTACCCTGTTGTCTTTTTTTCTTTCCCCTCACCCTATTACCAGACTTGATACCATCTTATTACACTTCAAGACAAATCCTCATCTGGTTTACATCAGCATAGCCCCACTGACTTCAAAGGAGCGGCACCAGTTTACACCAGATGAGGTTCCAGTCTTGCATTTTGTGTCACGTAATCTGTGGCACCGACCTATCAGCGTTGAAAACATTTCTTCTAGGAGAACGCCACGAAGAGGTGTCAGGACTGCCAACGCATCACAAAGAAGCCGGGTTGGTGGGTCATTGTTGTCCGGCACAAAGCAAGGAACAGCCAAGCCCTCAGTGCCTTGTTGATTTGCGACCCAGTGCTTTAGGGCTGAGCCATAGAATTATTTGTATTCTTTAAGCGCCAGGACCAATGGGCACATGACAAATAAAAAAAAATTCCCCCCGACTGTGAGGCTAATTGCAACTCTTCGGGAAACAACACATTAACGTTGATATAAATAACAGAGAGAGATGGGCCAATTAGATACTCGAGTTAAGATTTGAAAGCCACATGGTTTCTAAATTAAAAAAAAAGTGGAGATCAGATAGATAGATAGATAGATAGATAGATAGATAGATAGATAGATAGATAGATAGATAGATA